>ML825396.1:30261-44123 GCA_009831015.1 Picea engelmannii | reverse complement strand
AATTGTAATGTAATTGTGCAAATATTAATTAGGTTGGTGAGCCGATATGGTTGAGTGGGATAACCCATATTGATTAATATGGATAAGGGCCGAATTATGTATTTTGTACTTCAAAATAATTTATAAATAATAATCGTTGGTTGCAGTACGAGCAAGACAATGACGATGGGGGGGGGTTATGATTCCATGAGTGAGGGGGTTAAAGAGGGGTCCAAGGGGTCACCCATTTATATTAATTCATCCATTTCATAATAATACCAATCCACCTTTGAAATATAAGTGATGTAAAAGTGGTAGGTGAGGAATATCAACTCACCAATTTATGATAGCAGAGGCTAAGTACATCTACTTTTGGGGGAGAGTATGAGGAGGGTTGAGTGATGGAAAAAGAGAACTAGCCATGTCATGCTCAAGGAAAACCATTGTTGGGTTGATTTTCATGCTAAAAATGAGGTTGTAAGCCCATTATGAAGGTTGCATGCATGTAAGTGACATTTCATGTTGAGGAAATGGCTCAGAAATCTTGAGAAGGTTGTTGTGAGCACTCTTGGAGTAGTTGAGAGTTTTTGGATTACCCATTTGTGAGATTCCTAGCCAACGGAGTGCATTAGAGCTGTGGAGAGAAGTGGGAAGGCCCAAGGGACTGCACGACATACAAGGGGGATCCTATTCCTTGGGTTGTGCAGAATAAGGGGAAGAGAGATGGTGGATTGGAACTGATGTTGGAGTAGAACCAGATTTTGGGCAGTTGATTTTGGAGAGTGGACAACCAAGAGGGCCAGAACTCCTTGTGGATTCATAGACATAGCTCAGGGGTGGATTGCTATTGAGATTTGGAACACCAAGCTTATGGATGGGAGGATCATCCCCTATATGTAGCCAATTGGTTCAACAATTCAAGATAAGTTTTATGTTTTATTTGCATGATTATTTTCGTCGTGTATAAATGTTAAATTGCATGTTGCTTCTATGTGCTTGAATGGTTGCATTCTAGTTTTAGAAATGTTGTTAATCGCATGGATAAATTAGCATGTTGCTTGTTGTTATTTTTATTCTGTAAAGAAAAAATAATTTTGGGTTAGTAGGTAGGGGTTCTTTACATATTTTGGTTAATACCCCATGGGGCTCCCTAATTTATGTGTTAATTTGTGATACTACATTGCATTCCATTGTTTGCGCTTTTGCATTCCATTGTTTAGCCACTTTCTTATGCATTCTCATTAGTTTCTAGCCTTGTAATCTTGGCCTTTGAAACCTCACACTTGTATCCCTAGAGGAAACATTCCCCCGAGTGTCCATATGTTACATGCGTTTCCTTGCATTGAGCATAGTTATCAGTTGGAACTAGTTTTCTTGCCTGCGACACTCATTTCCTCCACTGTATTATAGCATTCTTTTACTCTTTTTCAGGATTTTATAATATGAAAAATATTAAAGACAAATCAAATAACAAAAATCCCTTATTCCCTTACTATTGATTCATTTCCTCAGACCTAGAAACCCTTATTTTCAGCCTTCCTTCCTCTAGATATAGGGTTAAGAATTATCCTATTTTTCTTCTTTGAACTTGCACGAGCATTGAAGTCAGAGGTGTTATCTACAGTGAGTTGCTTAGGTGGAGGGACCTAAAGTTTGATTCTGAAGCAATGTCGCAATAGGTTCAGGTGGTAAGTACCCTTATCTTGTTTATTAATAATAAAGATACCTTTTTCCCGTTAGTTACTTGTGTTTTAATGCATGATGATTATGTTTAAACATCTAAATTCATAGAACACTAATTGATGCAATTTCTTTACTTTCGATCATTTTATGAGAGTTAGTTATTATATAACTACCCCCCTTTGTAGTTTTATGTTTGATTGTTTTGTAGGTGGTCAAAGGGATAGTTTGGAAGGAGCGTGAAAGATTTTAAACTATGTCATCAATGCATATGTGGTGGCAATTGATGCTATAACACATGGAAAAAATATTATATGACCAAATTAGTTAGAAAAGATAAATGAGAACATTATTTTGATCTTAAATCAGGGAAGCTAAGAGTTCAAAAATATTTCCAAGTTTTTATTGATGGACAACTTTTACACTTAACAATAAAATAAGGAGTAAGTTAATAAGTGGGCAAACTCAACCTTTTTTACAACAATTTAAATTCTTCCCCAAATTCGGTAGGAAGTTTGCCAAAAATTATTGTTCCACCTGATTGATAGGAACTTTTCCCTTAGGGGTTTTGGCCCATTTTAAGATCACTCGGATCATTGAAATTTACAAAAAATAAGTGGATCAAGGTGGAATTTTGCCTCGTTGAAAAAATTAACTCATCGAAAAAATTTGAGTTTTTCCACTTATTAACTCATTCTGTAAAATAATAATAGTCTAATTTAAGGTCATAGCCTAGCCAGAGGCCAAATTGACATATTAGATCACCCCCTTTCTTGTGGGACAAGGGACCCCTTCATGCAAGGATTTTACTACTCAGTCTTTGGAGGAATACATACCCTACCTTTGAATTTGAACCTGTAACCTCTTAAGGAAACACATGTTCGTAACCATTAGGCCCACTCAGGAAGTTAATGTGATTTAAAATGTATTTTAACCCAACATTAATATTGTCATTGTTTGATAATATATTACTAGATTATTTTATTATTACTATTAATTTTTTTCCAAGAAAAAAAAATCAAGATTCCTATTCCAGCTCTAATGGAAATTACACTTTTTAAGTGCCAAAGAACTATTGACATCATCAAAATATTATATATAGGATCATCACCAAAATTAACTACCCTTCATATACCTATAGTTTACATATATCTTCCTTAATTAATACCCCCCACAAAATCTTAGAAAAAACTCCCCTACTCAACAAAGAAGCTAGATCATTACAATTCTCACCAATAGCTCTCTCCAAATACACATAAGTGGACCAAATCCCACCCCCATGACCTTCAATTTAATAAGATCCCAAAAGGGTTGGATCCATTAGTGAGGAGTAAGGATTTTTTCACCAGTGGGCAAGTTCAATTCCCATGAGGGATTTCTCGGAGCCATGAGGACACCTTGAGGTAGTGGTCGAACATGTGGTTGCACCGAAACGGATTTTATTAAATGGTCTTATGACCTATGCACACATAAGTGGACTAAATCCCACCCCCATTTCCTTCATACAAAATCCCAAAGGGGTTCGATCCAATGTTGGAAGTGAGGAGTTTTCACCATTGGACAAGACTCAATTCCCACAAGGGATTTTCTTCGAGCCATGGGGTCTCCTTGAGGTAGTGGTCGAACATGTGGTTGCACCCAAAGATATTATATTAAATGGTATCATGAATCGTGCACATATAAGTGGATCAAATCCTACCCCCATATCCTTCAATTTTTAAAGTTCCAAAAGGGGTTGGATCTAGTGGAAAGAGAGGAGTTGTTCACCGTTGGGCAAGGTTCAATTCCCAAGAGGGACTTTCATGGAGCCATGGGATCACCTTGATATTTTTCTCAAATTTGTGGCTTAAATGGTATCGTGACTTGTGCACACATAAGTGGATCAAATCCCAGCCCCATGTCCTTCAACTTTATAATCCCAAATGGGTTGGATCCAATGGTGGAAAGGGATGAGTTTTTCACCATTGGAAAAAGTTCAATTCCCATGATGGATTTTCCTAGAGCCATGGGGTCACCTTGAGGTAGTGGTCAAACATGTGGTTACACCCAAAGATATTTTATTAAATGTTCTTGTGACCCATGCACACATAAGTGGATCAAATCCCAACCCCGTGTCCTTCATTAAAGTAATAACATTTTAGAAAAATGGGAGCTTGTGCATCATGGTCTATAGGAAGCATTTGAGTGGCTAGGGTTTACCCTAGCCACCACCTACAACAATTCACCACTGCCTGAATCATTTTCTCCATTAGATCAATGTTGGATGTTGGTTGGTCTTCCCATTATGATTGTAGAATCCTTAAGATTGATTTAGATGTTCGTTGGTCCAAGTTTATTTTTCTATGATTGTTGATATTATGTTGCTATTGGCCTTGCCTCATCATGCATGAGACTTCCATTCCAGAAGAAGAAGCCTTTGTTACTTTGATTAGATCTTCAAGATCCCCTGGTGAGATACGTCCTCAGAAAATAAGGTTTGTCAAAAGGGATGAATCCATCCTCAATCTAAACATGAGGTCCTTTGAGGCTAAAAATAATTATATTATTCTACATGAGAGAGATTTAGTGTGTAATTTTACAAGTCTTTGGCCTAGTCCTCGAGTAGTTGATGAGCAGATCACATAGAATGGGATGTTCCATGACACATTATCATGATTTATTGTGGCAAAGGTTTCTATTTTTTTTTATTTTTAAAACCAAATAAGAGAGATACCCGATTTTCAAATCGAGCCCCTACTTCATGGGCTATAGGGGAATGTTCCTTTCCCACTGGACTCTTAATTTTGATCCATATATAGAAATTTCTCCTGGTCCTATATGGATCAGACTACTGCACATCCCCATTATTTCATGGGGAAATGATTCCTTTAAATCTATAGGAAATAATTTGGGTCATTACATCAATCATATTAAACTAAAAGGGAACATTTGCACCAACTATAGAATTTGTGGACATAGATTTTGAAAAGGGTTTGTTGGGGGAGATTCAACTCAATTTGAAGGGTTGGAGCCATATTCAAGCCCTTGAATACAAGCAAATCCCTTTCAAGTGTAACTCATTCCATGAATAGGGTCACTCCGCTAAAATCTATCCAAGAACACAAGAAACTCAACCATCTTACTATCCAATTCCTCCTCAGAAAAACACTAAGCAAGAATCATTCAAGAAATTTTCAAGAAGGCACAAGAAACAGTAGCCCAAGGGGACTTGGGATACAAAAATTCCCCAGTCATGTTCGTCCAACTTATCCAATAATAGTTTTGAAGTTTTGAAAGATCAAGAGAAAGAGGAAGAAGAACCAGTAAAGATTGGTTCTCCGAAGTCCAACTCGTATCTTAAATATGGACCATTAGTAAAATATCAAGTGAAAATAGAGAACACAACTTCAAATAATAGGGATGGGAATTCAATTAGGGTAACTTCAACAACTCCACAAGAAAAAGAAGAGGAAATTAAAGAAAACTCAGAAGATGCATAAGTGGAAAATGAAGAAGCAAAGAATCACAGGAAGAAGAAGGGGGATCAAGTCAAGAAGAGGAAATAGAGGTAGAACCAAATGTGCAGATTCAAACTCAACCTCAAAATTCCTTTTCGGAATTTCTAAAGAAGGTTCCAAATCCTTCACCCCCCCTTATAAGAAGGAAAAAATCTAATTGTGAATGGATAGCTCATGAGGCAGAAATGAACATTCAACAGGGCCACTAGTCAACCCTTGAGCATCATATTCTAGGTTAATTATGTTGTGTTTCAATGTTATTCTTTGTAATCAGTTTGTGATAATTTATTCATGTATTCAAAAAATGATAAGTAAGGTATTATAAAGATCTAACCCTTCTCTCCCTTGCCTTTTGAAGTGACGTTGAAAATTAGCAATGAGTTTGAATTTTTTTGTAACATATACTCCTCTTGATATAATTATTTTGTGAGCATTTCCTATAGCCTTTTAATACAATTATCTCCCAATTCCAGTTAAAAAAAAACTTTGTCCACATAGTCCTTCATGAAATTACAGACTATAACACTCTAATACATAAATGTAGAGAAGACTACTAATCATAAAAATAAAAGCGTTAAACATAGGAGGAGAGATGGATCACTTATGAGATCACCCCCTTGTTTGTGGGACAAGGGACCCCCTTCACACAATTATGGTACTGATTAGTCTATGGAGGACCACATACCCTAGCCCTGCTTCATATTTGAACCTATAACCTCTTAGGAGGAAACACGTGTTCTTAAGCATTAGGCCCACGCAAATAATTAGCATGAGTAATGATGTATTATAACCCAACATTCACATTGTCATTGTTCAATAATATATTACTAGATTATTTTTTATTGTTATATTTTTTTATGAGAAAAAGGATAATTACAATTCTCACTGATAACTCTCTCCAAATAGTACTTCATCAAGTTACAAACTTGTTGATGTGGACAAAGTTCCCTTCAAGAGATATGGGTGCTCCTCGGTATGAAGTCTCAATTAGACCTCACACCATTTGGGATAGGAGACCCATTCAAATTCTAGCTTGGTATCCATTATGTAAAATGAGTAGGGTTGATGATGTAATGGAAAATGCAGTGTGCAAAATGTGATTATTATATTTCCAAAAAGTAAACTATTCTAACCTATCCTAGCTAGGAACAAAAGTAAGTAAGCAAGTAAAAGATTAGTTACAAATTTATGCGTGTACTTCAAAAACAAATAGTTGTTAGAGAAAAGAAAAAATACATAAACATGAATGATAAATGTAAACAAAGTAGTTTGTAATAGAAAACAATTCACAACCATCTATCTACCATCTTAGAACGATAATTACCAGATGAGAAACATAATTGTAAAGCTATAAACTTCAATGAAGAATAGTCAACACATGAACAATACAACCTTAGATGGGTATAAATGACAACTTTAACATTGGAAATAGTTCACAAATAATACATCACAACACCATTTATCCTCTTCAAAAAATGGCCCCAAGGGCTTCTTCTCATTAAATTTCTTGAAGTAATTCTCAAAAAAAAACAAAAAAAACAAGAGCTCTTGATACAAGGTGCTTCTAGACATATCTAGTATACAAGTTGCAACTACTTCTTGGGACTTCTTGCATTCCCATTCATTCTTACAACCTTTAAACTTCCTCTATTTTTTCGGTTTCTTAAAACTTTATGAAACTATACATTATTTGCAAGTGACTATAATCGGCCTTGTTTTTTATCTCGAATACTGGTTGGCCAAACCTCATGTTGGGAAGATATTTCTAAGACTCATTGAAGCATGAGTTTTTCTAGAGATACTCTATATGATACTTAATCTATAGACATGGGGCCCATCTCTCTTTTTAATGTTCTAAAAAAGGAATTGATTAAATTGATAACTTTGGAAGGCCCAACTATATGCTTAAGTCTCACATTTCTCATTTTCTCTTCACCAATCCAAACCACCTAATTTGCATCTAGATTTTGCCTCGAGTTCCTTCTATGTTATAATTCTTGATGGTCTTCATTAATACCTACAAAGAAGTATTTATTATGTCCTTTGTTAATTTATGTCTTGGGATTTGGAAAATTAGTTCAGAGCAAAGGGTTAACTTGTATGATGCGATCCCCGGATTGGGTGACAAGTGGACGGAAGTGGGAGCCAGCTGGCGCCAGGTAGCGCAGGGAGATATTAATCCCTGTCACCAGCCTCTCGTCCCCCCAGCTCAAATGAATCACATTCATATGAATTCAATGGAGATGCGTTGGGCACTCCAAGGAAAATTAAGGGAGCCATGCGTGAACCAGGATGGGCGTACCTGCACCAGGCTTGCAGTCACCTCGGCCTTCATGGCTCCCTCCCACGTCCACTCGCAAGATTTTATGAATGTTGGGATGCCAGACCATTCTCTCATTCCTCCTTGGCATTTTTCTCGTCTGCTCCTTGGCCTTCTCTGGATCTCCCATAGCCTTTTCGCTCTATGCCTGCCCACACCTTCTTTGGTTCCATTCATCCAAGCTCGCAACATGCCCAGGGAGCGTGGCAAGTCCATGCGAGGCCCACTATATTACAGTGCCTACACCAGACGCAACCATATCCCCCCTTCCCATCTCACCCTCATTATTACCAGTCACCTTAGGCAAAACCATCCCCCACCCCAATTCCCACCATTAACCTTGGTAGCAGCCCTTTCATGGCAGAAATGCCCCCTCCCGCGAATAATGCCCCTCCTCTCAGCCACAACCCTGAAATTTACCCTTCAAGAGCCTACTCTCCAGACCACTTATTTGGCACTGGTTCTTGCGTGGTGGAGGAAGAGATTCCCCCCAGCTGGCAAGAGACTCCCTTGAATGCAATAGCAGCAATGGACACAGAATGAGACGCAGTGGACATAGCGGGCGCAGCCGAAGCAGTGGACACAACGGATGGAATGGACACATATATGACAGAGGAACTACCACCTTCGACCCCAATTCAATTTATAGAGGAGCACCTTCAACTCATATTTGAGCTGCGACAAAAAATGGATGAACATGCCCATATCCAGAACTTCTTGGGACAATGCTTGGACCTCCTAAATTATGTAGAGAATTAAAATTCTCTATTAATCTATGTAAGTCAGTCGGCCATGGCCACTACATAGTAGAACATTCTAATCTTTTTGTCAAAACCATTTTTAGTTACGGTCTCATATATGCTTGTTGGCCACCTGTCTTGGTTTCCCTGTTGTGGCAGGGCAGGTGGCAAACACTTTTTTTTGTATTGACACGTAAATATGTGAATATCATATAGTGCTCTTTTATTTACAAAAAAAAAAACTTGTCAGATGCGATATTACACATAAATTTAACTAATGATCCTTGTCACCACAAACCCTGTAAATAAAACAAACTTTAAAACACAACATTTGTTATTACCTTTTTCCACCATGTATCCTATAAGGAAAGTCCTTATGGATTTGTTTAATTATTTTTTTTGGAAACAAACAGTGCCAAATTAACAAAAATGTGTCACAACAAAGTTGTAAATATCGGTGAGTCCTTTTCAACAATATAATTCATTCCTAAAACATAGATAAATATCAAAAGTTATTGTGAAAATATTGAAATAATCTGTTCTTACTCTAAACACTTTATTGGCAATCGAAAAAACTTTCAACTTTTTTTATTGAAGTTAAAACTTTAGTTTTGGGGAAAAATTTTAAGATTAAGTGATGTGTGTTAAGAACTCTTTTGATAGATTGACGACCATTTCCAACAATGAATCTCGTGAGAAGTTCAAAGGATGAGCAATAACAAGTTTCTCCAAATGTGTGCAAAAAACATGTTAATCGATGCATTGGGAAACTTTGATGGGGAAAGTTTGAAATCATGGTGGACTCTATTGATTGGGTTTATAACTTTTATCACTATGGAATAAAACTTTGAATTTGGACCAAAGTTAGTAACCAATGTCGATGAGCACTCATCAATAAAAATTTGTACTTTTCGATTGTTGTATTGGCGAGCCTTTGAGCTTTTCTATTGTTACCTTTTAAAACTTTATATTAGTGCAACTAAAAACTTTTTCTGAACACAAAGTCAAAAAAATTGTTGATGATTGACACTGATAAAAGAATTTCGCACTAGTTTAGTTATCGATGAATTTTAAAACTTTTGGGAAAAGTAAAAGTGCAAAGAAGGCACTGATAACTAATGTTGATCGGTGAACTTTTGAAATTTTCATCGGCAAAGAAAGTGAACTTTCTTCCTCAATGAATGTTTCAAAACTCCTTGATGATCAATTAAAAACAAAGTAAAATAACTCATAGGACTTAGAATTTTTCTTGTTTTCTTAGGCAAGGAGCTAGGTGGAAACTGACTAACTTCTATGAAAATCAATCAAAACTTGACTGCCAAAATTGTTGTTTAAGATAAGAAAAGAAGGCAACATGATAAAGGAAAATTTCACAAGTTTTTGAAGGCTGCAATAAGGCAAAAATTGCTCAAAAAAAGGTTAAGGCAAGAGACCCAAAGCAACTTTTAAAGGCTAATGAGGTATGTGAAGAGTGCCAAAGACTAATTATATGAAAAATATTCAAAATTATGCAATCAACTCGAAGACAAGTCCATAAAAGCTCAAAGTAAAAATTAAAAGGAGGGGCCCCAATCCATTTTACCTTCTTCAAATGATAAAGACAAGATGGTATGGGGAAGTTCTTTCTTTCTCAACAATTGGCAACAAATTATACAAAAACATGAATCTCTACAACTAAGCTTTCAGGCAGTTACCAATTCAGTTAACACAATATTTACCTCTAGTAGAGCACTCAAGATTCAACTCAATGAGTTCCCACTATACCTTGCACTCTATATTTGTTGGATGAGTGTTCACTTCCAACTTTAGCAAGTTAATGGTCATACCTGCAAGGCCAAAATATACAATTTTTTACGGACTTCGTTCTTCCTCAAATGCTAGTGCAGTACTGCAAGGCCATCATAGACAAGGGATGTTAGATATAGGTTTTTTTATTCAAGTTCTCTTGGTGTTTCTTTGTTGTCCATAGATTTCCACAACCTTGGTGGAGTCACCCTGGTATCATAGGCCTTGATTTGTTGCCAACGAGCATCCAGAGCCTTGACGAAGATACCTACACGTCCCAAATGATCTGAAATGTCTTTCCCAAGCCTTTACCTTTTGATTTTATTTTGAGAAAGAGGAGGATGGGGGATCTCAGTCATCCTTTAAAGGCATGTGGGATGATACTTGTTAACTAATAATTGTTTCAAATAAGCCAATTTTAATCATAAGCATCTTCCTTGTGAATAACATCTTGGGAACTTGAACCTCAAGAATAACTAATAGCATGCCCAAAATCAAGCTTAAGTGTTAATACCATCTGTTGTTTAGACAGTGTTCCACCATTGTGTTTATAGCTTAGATATTAGATTGAGGTAATGAAAAGAGATTGAACTAGTGTCTCTTCCATGGGCCTTAGAGTGAATTTTCATGATTTTGACAAGCTACACTTAGGGATCCTAAATCAAACTGAGCACCTCTAATAGATAATTGATTAGTTTTTGGAAAAGGAACGAAAGGAGCATTATTTGAAAAGAAACTAACTAAGCAAAGCAATGATTAAAACAAAGAAAGCGATGAATAATTCAAATAAAAAAAGAAAAATTCAAATGCAAAACTAAAAATTAAACCAAAGGAAATATGCTTAGGTGCAAGCCAACTGCCCTTAAGATAGCTAGTTGAAGTATCTCTTCAAAATTTGGTCATTGATAGGAATTAGGTCTACTTATCCTTCTAAGTTTTGTTCTCTATGCATGCCTAGGCCAAGTTTTTCCACTACTAAGTAAGGACCAAGCCATAACTGGTGGAATTTAATGTGCTTACCCTTCTCTTCGTGTGGCTTGTCCCACTTTAAGACAAGGTCTCCCACCTAGAAGTCCTTTTCTCCTACAAATTTATTATCAACCCACTTCTTTATCGTCTATTGGTAAACAAAAATTTTCTTATTTTCTTTCTCTTACTCTTCTTCAAGTTTAAGTAGGGTGTCAAACCTTCTTTGAATGTCTAGGCAATCTTCCCACGTGAGGTTTGAAATAGTTGGAGAGATGGAAAGAATAAATTTGGAGGGAGGATGGATTTGTTTCCATATACCAAAAAATAAAGAGACATTCTTAAAGTGGCTTTAGGAGTCACTCTATCGGCCCATAGACAATTGGATAAGGCATTGTGTCAATTCCTCTGGTGGTCAACTATAGTTCACTTCAAGATCTAGATCATATTCTTTTTGGTAGATTTAGCTACACCATTACAATGGGGATAATAGTTAGTTGAGTATCGTACGATGATCCCCTTATCTAAAGAAAACTTGGTTAAGTTTAAAGAAGAAAAATAAGTAGCATTATAAAAAAAATGTGAGTAGTTGGACATCCATATCCCATTGTTCAAAAGGCTCTTCAACTATGACATGTTGTAAAGGGATTGTTGGTTTCTTCTCCCTTCTATCACACTTCTGGCATGTTTTTCACTTTTGAACATAAGCACAAGCATCTTTGAACACCATCGACCAATAATGTATGGCTCTAAGGATCTTATGGGTTGTTGTTTCTATTGAAAATTGTGTTGTCATTTATGTCAACGAATGACAGGTCCAAGGATCGAGCCTGAACCAGTAACACGAATCCATGGAATCTTTGGATGTGAAAGATTGCACTCGGTTATAAACATGTCTGCAAAGGTTTCATTTAAGCTTGATAAGGATTTCTTAATGAAGTACATGCATCTCGAGTTAAAATAAAGATTAAAGATCAAAAAGAAGGATATCAGAGAAGCGTTGAAGCTCAGAATTGGATAAGTCCAAAATCATATTGTTACCGTAAAGAAATAAATGTGCTCGAGTCAGAGAAAATCATAGTAGTTTATTTGGCACAATAAAAAAATTTGGACCATTAATTGGAATGAAAGGCCATCGGACTAGTTGAGTGTGAGGTGGTAATGGAACTCCGATGGAAGAAACTCCAAGTCAACAGGAACCATTGATCTATCGGAGCTGTAACGAGAGAGAATATGGACCGTTAATCGGAGAGCCAGGGATAGTTGTTGATTTAGCATGGCAAATATATCTCTATTGTTCATGAGATAAGCAATAATTAGAGTGGATTGTGAACAAAATTACTTCAATAACAAGGGACTCCGAGAATGATAGTGAACTAGCTTAGCTAAGCCACATCAGTTGTAATGTTAGAGACATGTAAGAAGAAATGATAATGCCACATGTTGTATTGAAATAGGGCCATGTGTCACAATGTTAGGATGCCAACATGGAAACTAGAGTATCCCAGTGGGTGACACATGTCATATTATGATTGAGCAAAATGAAAGTGGGCCCTAGTTGGAAGAGGAGATAGATATGACATCGTATTGAATCTGAGTTGTTGATCAAGGTAGGGAGCATATATCCACCATTCATCGAAGAGGCTCTGGTTAGAGTAGATTGGGTCACCTGCAATGGAGGATTCGATGAAGGAGATAGAGGAGTAATCTAGATTGTAGATCGACGAGCACACAAGATTCAATATCAATCGTAGATTATCATGGGTCCCACCTGACCTTCTCACTAACAAATAGAGAGACGAGAAGTAACAGTCAAGCACATTGAAATAGCGATGCGATCAGAGACATTGATTATAGACTATGAGGACCATTAGATATGTCGATGTATGTACCCTCAGAGAGGCTATGGTCGGAGCGGAGTTGATGAATAGGCGGGTTTTGATGAAGAGGATTTCGAGAGTCAATGATAGTCATTGATCAATGATAAGACGGATTTTGAGCGATGAGGTCATATAAGTGGTTTTGTATCTTGATAATCCTGATATCAAGGAGATCATATTGATAACCCCCAATGAAGCCTCGACCACCATGGAAGGGATTTTTGGCAAACAAGACGAGATGAGGGGACACATGCTCAAGGTGGAATTGCTCACATTGGATCCAAAAAACTTCGACAATCTCCAAGATTTCTTTACGAAATATAAGGATTTATTATCGCAAATCAAGGTTTGCAGGGTTGATAAATATAAGGAGGAGAAACAAATGGTTCTCATCATTCTCTCCAAACTTGGTCCAGAATACTCAGTGTTTGTATCCAAATTTCATTCAGTTAGATTCAAATCTAGAGCCACCTGGAAGATGCCCTCTCTTGAGGACTTTATCGAGTCTCTGACACAAGAGTATAACAAGCTCATCAACATGGGAAAAATCAAAGTCCCAAAGGCACATGCACCTACTCTGCAAGATGGCAGCAGTCATCAATATCAGAAATCTAAATACAAATACAAAAGGAAAGCACATGCAAATATGAAGAAGGAAGGGTACTCAAAACCCTTCAACGATGCCTCTGGATCCAAAGGTGGAAAGGGGAGAAAAGGGGAGAAATTCACTTACTGCCATAAAGGATTCCATCTAGAATCTGCATGTATGCAAAAACAGATAGATCTAATGACCCAAATACTTCAGCAAAACAACCTTGGAGATCGCATCCCCGAGGGTGCCAAGAGGAAGAAGCCAGAAGATCAAAATCGCAAGAAAGGCAATTCTAGCCATGCTTTAATTGTCATCAACTCCTCTCTCGATGCTTGGATCAACAACAACTCTCCAGTCGAGGTCACCGACAAAGGAAGAATTGAACTCATAAACGGAAGCTTTGAGAATGTGTTGAATGTTCCC
>ML825396.1:14107-24233 GCA_009831015.1 Picea engelmannii | reverse complement strand
CATGGTGACCTCATGGGCCCTTTTCTACATCCATCAATCAGCAAAGTAAGGTACATGCTCATTTTTGTTGATGATTTCTCATGCTTCACATGGATTCTCTTTCTTAGGCAAAAATCAGAGGTCTTTCAACACCTCGGAGATTTCAAAGCCCTTTTTGAGACACAGTTGGGAAAGAAAATTAAAGTACTCTGAATAGATAACGGGGGAGAGTATGTCAACCATGAGATACATAATCTTTGGATTCAGTTACAGCAAACGATTTGGTACACTCCGCAGCAAAAAATAGTTGTTGAGCAAAAAAATAGATCTCTAAAAGAGATGGCATATTGCATGCTACATGAAAAGTCGCTTACACATAGATTATGGGATGAAGCACTTAATTGTGCAACCTACACCCAAAACAGATATCTTTATAGATATATCAAGGATAAAACCCCCTATGAGGCTTGGAGTGGCCTCAAATGGAAAGTGACTTTCTTTTGTATTTCCAGTTCATGTGCATGGGCCAGAATTCCCTCTAAGAAGAGGAAGTCACTTGATCCACAAAGCACATGGTGTATCTTTGTTGGATACCCCGACGGTGTGAAGGGATATAGACTCATTGATATTTCCTCAGACTAGCTCATCATTGAGCATAGTGTCCAATTCGAGGAAAGTGTCTTGCATGTACCCCAGCAGCCACATGTAGACATTTTTGTTCCTCCACTTGTTAGAGATGATGAGCATGCACATGTCGACTCTTCTTCAGATGAGAGTTTTGATTCAGAGGATTCAAATGATTCAGATACAGAGTCAGTACAGTCATATGTAGAGTTAGTGCATCCATATGCAGATGCAGAGCGAGAGCAGAGACCCAAGTGAGCCTAGACTACTCTCCAAGATGCAGGGGATCTTGTTGGGGATCCAGTTGATACTAGGAGGATTCGATATGATTTCAAGGATCCTCCTCTTGCACTCACTGCCACTGAACCGATTTCACCTAGGCATATTTTCTCGGTTCAGTCTTCAGATCCACAATATTATGGAGAGGCTATTGTAAATCCCTTTTGTAATATACCATGCAGGAGGAGTAAAACTCCCTCCTCGAGAACCACACTTGGCATCTAGTTCCTCTTCCTTCTGGAAGGAATATTTTCAGGTGGAGATGGTTCTACATGACCAAGAGTGCAGCGGATGGACAGATTAGCAAATACAAAGCTAGGTTAGTTGCCAAAGGCTTTTAGCAGGTGCATGGCACTGACTATGATGAGACCTTCGCTCCAATAGTCAAGATGGATTCCATAAGTTTAGCACTTGCCATTGCGGCAGCCAAAGGATGGGAAGTCCATCAAATGGACATGAAAAATGCATTTCTTCGTGGCGATCTCTCTGAGGAGATCTATATGGAGAAGACCCAGGTATTTATGTAGGATTCATCTTTGGTCTGTCAACTGAAGAAATCTCTTCAGTCGACATACCAAAGATGGGCTCCGAGGGAATGGTATTCCAAGATGGACTTCTACATGTTGTCACAGAACTTTGTACGTTGTAAGTCATACCCCAATGTTTACATGCTCAAAACGACTCATTCACTTCTACTCCTAGTTATGTATGTTGATGATTTGTTGATCATTGGTTGCTTGACTTCAGCAATTGTTGCAGTCAAGAGGATTCTGCATGACAAGTTGTTGATGATGGACATGGGTCCGCTACATTTATTCCTTGGACTTGAGATCAGTCAGGATGCATAAGGCATCAAACTATCTCAGGCCAAGTATGCACAAGATCTCCTTAAGATATTTCACATGACAAATTGCAGGTCTACCCCGAGCCCTTTCCTATCAAAATCAGACTTCAGGATGGTGGGGACAGTCCACTGGTTGACAGAACACTATACAGACAACTAGTGGGGATATTTTTGTATCTCACACACTCCAAACCAGACCTTTCTAATGGAGTTGGAGCAATCTCCAAGTTCATGCAAGAGTCACATGAGCTACATTGGAAGGCTGCAAAGTGTATCCTTCGATATGTATAGGGTACCATCACCTTTGGGATTCACTATTCAACAGAATCTACATTGGACCTCATCGGGTTCATTGATTCTAACTGGGCCAACGACAACATTGGTCACAAGTCCACATCTAGTTACTGACTAATTCTTGGTTTCAAGCCTATCTATTGGTCGAGCAAGAAGCAGGTTGCTCTTGCTCTATCTTCAGTTGAGGCAGAGTACAGAGGGATAGTTAACATAACCATTCAGGCTTTGTGGCTACAACATTTTCTCATTGAGTTTCGAATTTAGTTTCATCGGTCGATCATCATCCAGACATCTAGTTCAGAGGCAGTGGATGAAGCACATCGAGATCCACAAGCAGTACATCCAGGACTTAGTGCATGAGGGGATCATCGACCTACAATTTTTTCTTTCAACAAAACAGACTGGAGACATCTTCACCAAGACCTTCATTGAGCAGAAGTTCCAGTCTATGTGCAGTCATCTTGGAGTGAAGGACATGATTTCCTAACTACTGTCAGTTCTTCTTTTTACATACATTGTACTTTGAGGGGGGGGTTCCCGTGAATTTTTCCCTCTTTCCTCATTTATTTCAGTGTATGTTTTGTATTTGGGTACCTAACATGGCCTTGTTGTTGGAACCCATTTTTTATTTTCACCGTAGTGATGTTCAGGGGGGGTGTTGGAGATACTTCACACGCACCTATGATTTCTTTTTTCTAAGGTTTTCCCTATGTTTAATTTTTATTTTTTTTTGTTATTTTGTCCATGACATGTGGGACTAACCTGTGGCTAAGAAATCGTGACTCAGGGGCATCTAAGCTATCAAATTCACCTAGGGATCGCATCCGACCTAAGCCATACCAACCCTTAACATGGATGGATTTTTTGTCCCCGCAGATTTCGAACCGGTGACTTTAACATCATGGAGCGTCTTAATAGCACACTCCATCACCGACTGTCCTACACCTCGGGGACTGGTTTTCCCTATGTTTATTAGTCATTATTCGGTCTCCTATATTTTAGGGAGAATATTCTCTTCAGTTCACACTTCACTTTTATCAGTTGAGTGGAGTCTAGATGCCACATTGGTATTATCACCATGCAGCATTGGGATAATCACCAACTAATGCGCATTTTCCTTGGGATCATCACCAGAATAGCACATTACTCATGATTCCCTGATCTCCTCCTCACTTAACTCTATTTCAGTCAGTTAACTAAAGACTGATAGACTAGTTTACTCAGACGAGGTGGCAGTTCACTCTCGTAACTGCCCGAGAGACTAGACTAAGTGGCAGTTTACTCCCGTAATTGTTGGTGTGTGTCTAGATCACTCTGGACCAAGACTATGGCACATTGTCTTCTTTTCCAATGCGCATTGGTTGAGTTATATAGAGTATATCATGTGTAAATTATCATTCATTCATTTGGTTAATGAGAATTCTTCCATTCTTTCTCTCCTACTTCTCTTTTCTTCTATTTTCTCTGCAACTGTGTATGTCAATTCCCAGCTAGATCTATTATGTGCAGGTTCAACACATTTACACCATGGATAAGTGTGGACCATAATACTGAAATAGGTTGGAGAACAAGGGTCCAATGTAGAAGTGTTAGCCACCATGTTGAAGTAGTCCAAGATCCATTGTAAATTAGGGTCTCATGTCCAAGTGCTCATGTGAACTCCCCTCTGAAGATACTGGGACTCAATAGGCAGCTGAAAATGGTGTTCCAAATGTCTACTATGTTCATGTGGATCCAAATATGTAGAACCAACAAAAAAATCATCCATGAATACTAGAGAATAAGAGAACTGAAGAAGAGTATGCATAGAAGGCTCTTGTCTACTCTCTAGGATCTTCTCTACATAAGGTGGAGTAGAGTCATCAAATAGAATATGAAATCGGTTGTCATCCCATAAATGACAACTATCCATATACCAATAATCACAATTGGCCTCAAAATCATATCAAACATATGCTTCGTGATTATATTCGTCCCTAATGTTTGCCATAATACATCCCTCTTGTATTTTTGTGAAGGTCTCTTGAATATTTCCATAATTTTCCTTGATGTCTTGCAGATTGTCTTGGATATCACATCTCCATGTGTGAAATTTTGTCTTGAGGGATTCAAAATCCCATCAAACTTCATTGTGGCCCATGAGGATTCAAGAGTGAATATCCATTGGAAACACCACATATAATATACCAAAAAAAAGATATGAAAACCTTATATCCAATAGCACTAATCTAGTAGCAATCTTAACACCCTATCAAAAGTTATGAGCTCTACAGTCCCGTCATCATCACAAAAAATCCTTAAAAAATGGTAAATTTTAAAGCAACAATATCTTCACTTTTGGAGCTCTGATTCGAATGATTTTTTTTTTTGAAATGGGACAATTTTCGAAGAGGAACTTGGATTTACAATTTGTTTGGGAAAATTCAACACCAATTGCTACAAAAATATGCAAACTTGCACAATCATCCGTAGAAAAACCTTGAAATTTTGTTGAATTTAAATCAACAATATGTTAGCCTCTCGAACTCCAATTCAGACGATTTTTTTTAAATGGTTGTTTTTCAGAGAGGAACTTAGATACACAAACAATTTCATCAAATTATACACACAAAGGTACATTAATTTCTGGAATGTCACGACCATCTTTATTCATCTTTTGAAACCCTGCAAAAATAAAATTGCTCGTTTTCTGTGGCCGAAGAAAGTGCATTAATACCAATTGTTAAGTACAAAATATATGAATAATAAATCACCACAATAGGTCCATATAGAAATATAGAAAATCTCTTTTATTATTATAAGAACTCTTAGGGTAGGTCAACATCATACAATAGATCATATTACGAAAGGAATCCACTCTTGATCACTTGCCTCTTCAAAGGGGAAACCTGCTAATGAGCTACTGCTCCAAATACAATACTTCTCAACTTGCCCATTACATTAATCATACCTCCTTATATAGTAATACCTGCCACCTCAAAACATTAAAGAGGAGGAATCTTTTGGAAGCAGAACCTTCTAGTAAGTCCTCTTACATTTATTGCATTCACACTAGGCCTTATTTATTAAAAGTGGGCTTCATACATAACAATACATATCTACTATTATTCCCCTTGGGTACCTCCCTAAGTACCTGATATTATTTCCCTAACTACACTACATTGTGTAGCTATGGAGGTAATGGGGGGGTTGAAGGGCCCATAGTGATAATAGTGGAGGTCATTTAATGTAAGGCGGACTAGGTCCACTATATTATTAAATAAGGCCCACTATGGTAGTTAGATATATTAGTCGGAACGTAATAAATGTGAGAAGGCTTTATAGAATATTTCTTCTCTAGAATGTTCTTAGGTAGTATTATATAAGCAAGGGATGAGCAAGGTTATGAGCATATTTAAGTATATTGTAAATGCATGAAGCATTGTTTGATGAGTGTTATCCTTCCTTACGGATTAATAGAAGGTGTTACCCTACCTCGAGGGTTTTGCCTATGTCCCATGTTCATTATTTTGGTGAGCGATTCAAGTTATTTCTGAAATTATTTTCAGATTTATTGAGGCACATAACATTTGGTATCAGAGCACTTTCTACAACCAAAGAAAGAAATAATTTTTTTGTTCTTTTTGCAAAAAAATTTAAGGGAAAAAAGGGGGTGGTGCTCTTTAGATTCAATTCTGAAATTTTTTTAGAAAAAATTGCATAAACAAATTGGATATTTGAATTCCTCTCGGAAAAATATGCCCAAAAAAAATCATGCAAAACGAAGTCTAGGAAGTGAAGTTATCGACATTTTAATTTCATCAAAATTTCAAGGTTTTTTCTGAAAATAGTTGTGCAATTTGCAAAGTAAGTGATTGTCTTTCAAGCCCTAGTTCTATTTTTGGGTTTGCAAGGAAATATGTCTTTTATTGGAAAAGATGATGGTCATAGTATTGATAAATTCATTGAATATGAAAAGTCATTTTGGATAAATTGGAAACTTATGTTACCCCTTGGTTTTAGAGAAGATGCTAACATATGGTGGAAATCATTAGATTCTTCCAAGATGATGGCACTTTTTTATCAAGAATTCGAAAAAGTATCATTAGATAGGTGGTCTCATGTTAGAAAAAAGGATATAGATAGTGCCAAGGGTTTATATGACAACTCTATATTACAGTTTCATGGTTGGATTCACAAAGAAAAGGTCGTTGTTTCTATTAACCCTAGTTGCCAACAAAATTTTATCAATGCTTAGTTGGTAAATAGATTGCAAGTTTTGACAAAGAATATGCAAAGCACAGAGGTTGAGGGTAACAATATTCAAGTTTTTACAAATTTGAAGCTCACCACGGAAAAATATGTATTGCATTCTAATTTTTGTGCCATTTATATGAATGATGTGGATGTTATTCTTAGATATCCTTTGATGGCCACAATTGGTAAAATGAATATCAATGTGGAAAAGAAGTTTGTGAAACTTTGGTACAAGAAAAATAAAATTACATTGCAGGATGTGTCTCTTAAGAAAGAAGGACCCACTGGGGTAAGAAAAGAAGTTCTTGAAGAATTGGAAGTTGAATCAGAAGAAGAGCCTACAGAAGCATCTGAAGAAAAGTAAGAGGCGAAGCATAAACATGAAGAAGAAGCTAATGCACCACATGTTGAAAATTCCAAGCAAGTAGAATTGAAAGCTAAGGTTGATGTATATCACCATCCACACCACAAAGAGAAACAAAAATCATCAAGGGAGGGGCATGCACATCAACACACTTATTATGGACCAACAGGGCACCAAAGGAGTGACAAGAATCAATATTAGGGTGGCAAGGCAACAGTTGGACATCATGTTCATCTTCCATTATGATGGATGGATTCACATACTTGGTACCAATTCAAGACATTACGTAGTGGATCATATTATATGGTTTCTTCCCATGTTTCAAGGATGAAACATGTGAAGGGGGATGGAATGTAGTGTATATAGGTACGTAATGTGGGGGGGGGGGAGGGCCCATAGTGATAATAGTGGAGACCATTCAATGTAAGGTGAACTAGGTCCACTATATTATTAAATAAGGTCCACTATTATAGTTAGATATATTAGTGTGAACATAATAACTGACAGGAGGCTTTCTAGAAGGTTCCTTCTCTAGAATGTTCTCAGGTAGTAATATACAAGGAAGGGATGAGCAATGTAATGAGCATAGTGAAGTATATTGTAAATGCAA
This sequence comes from Picea engelmannii, assembly GCA_009831015.1. Lineage (NCBI taxonomy): Eukaryota > Viridiplantae > Streptophyta > Pinopsida > Pinales > Pinaceae > Picea > Picea engelmannii. The sequence continues at coordinate 17,003 of ML825396.1, read as the reverse complement.
TCAAGCATTGCTTGAGGACTGTTATCCTTCCTTAAGGATTAATAGAAGGTGTTACCCTACCTCAAGGGTTTTGTCTATGTTTTGTTTTCATTATTTTGGTGAATGATTCGAGTTATTTCTGAAGTTATATTTTCAGATTTACTAAGGCACATAACATTCCTGAATGTTAGAGTTGGTCTAGCAGGAAGAGTAACATTAGGTACATGTCCCTTACGTCTTAAACTATAATTCTTTGGGGAAAGTTGGGTATCCTATAAATATCCCATTAATACATCTACTACTAAATCATTATCAAAATCTATCACCCAGTCCGAAAGGAACATGATAGCTTCTTTCATTGTGTCCCCTTCCTAAAAAAATTCCTTTATCTCAACTTCTTGGTCTATCTTCTCAAAAAGAGATTGTTTATCAATTAGTTGGTTTATAATGAAATCCATAGGGTTGACCCATCAAGGACATGTATTTTTAGAATGATTGGCTTGATGGTAGGTACAAAAATTGTCCATCCCCACCTCCTCCAAATTCATATTTAGATTTGAAGGTTCTAGGGGCTTGGTTTGGTTGTTTCCTTTTCTATGGAAAGGCTTAAATGGTTTGCAATTGTATGTTCCTTCCCCAAAATTCCTTTTCAGGTCAACGAATTCATTAGACAACTTCTTGACCAACTTAATTACACCTTCTAGATTAGTGGTTCCTTTTCTACAAGCTTTGTCAATAACAAGGGTTTCTTATCTATAATCAAGGTTTTACTATCTTCTCCTCATGGTTCCCTAATAAGGTGAGCATTCCCTTACCCGCTTTCTTGTTTTCCTTGAAATTATCTCCTAGAGTAACCTTACAAGTCCTTTTGACAAACATGGCAATAGATGCATGCAAGGAAAATGTGTAATATCCTACCACTACACCCTCAGCTAGTTGGGAATTAATGGGGAGTTTATTAAAAACATTGGTGAAGCCTTGGTTGACGTATTTTATTCTCTCTTTATTCTCCATTTTAATGTCTGTTTGATCTTTTAAAAGAGTATCTGGAGTTTTCTCTTTACCAAATTTATTGATAAACTCCTTCTCGAAATCATCCCAACATGTAATGGAGCTTGATGGTAAGTGAGGATACCAAGTAAATGAAAGGTGTAGAGAAACAATCTATAGATCACATCTTCATCTTCAACATTCATCAACCTTACAACTAGGTAGAAGTTCTTTACATGATCTTCGAAAACACGTGACTTGTTTGTGTCAAATTTTGGTAATATTTTTTCAAGGTGTTTATGAGAGTCATGTAGTTTCCCTCTCAAGTTGATAACTCCTTGTGACATCCATGCAAGTACGCAAGATTGGTTTCCAGCCATTCGATAAGCTATCAAATAGTTCAATATTTCATGGGTTGGTTTGTTTAATCTGGGTTGAAGGGGTGGAGAATGTGGATATCAAGGTGAAGATATGGGTAATAAAGGGATTTCATCTAAAGGATCAAGGATTTCCTGGAAAGTGGGTTCCACTAAGTCTTCTATAGAATCAACTAGAATGTTGTGTGGAGTTTAGATAAGAATCTTACACTTCATCCCCCTTTTGGGTAATTAAGGTGTTATAGGTAGCTCCTTAATATTGTGATTGAGTGCCTAAGCAAGACGATGTAAGGCTTTGAATTTAGGTTTAGGGATAACATACAAGTGTTAAGGATATGACCCAAGATTTTCAAAAATGGGAGAGGTGTCTTCAAATACATAATCTAGTTTAGAATTGTCACCTTGTATGGAAATGACTGGGTTGAGTTTCATGGGTTGAAGGTTTAGAGGTTTGACTGCATGACGACCGGGTATTTCTACCAACCATACAACTTAGGCCCTACTTCTAGCCCCAATTTTTGTTGACATGGGCAAAGTGCCCTTCAACAAACAAGGGTGCTCAACACTATAAAGTCCCAATTAGACCTCATTCCATTTGGGAGAGGAGACCCATCTGAATTCTGGATCGACAACCATTAATTAAAATGAGTAGGGTTGAAGTCAGCTGATGAAATTCAAAATGTAATGTGCAATATGTGATTATTTTACACGCATAAAGTAAATTATTCTAACCTATCCTAGCTAGGATAAAAACTAAGTAGTTAAATAAAAGATTAGTTAAAAATTCTTACTTGTACTTCAAAAACATATTGTCATCGAAGAAAAATATAAATATGTAAACATGAATAGTAAATGTAAATAGATTAGTCCATAGCAACAAACCATTTACAACCATATATCTACCATCTTAAAACAATAAGTATCAGACGAGAAACATAAATGTAAGGCTATAAACTTCAATGAAGAATAATCAACACATGAAAAACATAGCCTTAAAGTGGTGTAAATGATGTCATTAACATTGGAAATAGTTCACGGAGAATACATCACAACACCATTGCTCCTCTTCGAAAAATGACCCCAAGGTATTATTCTCGTTATTTTCTTGAAGTAGTTCTCAAAATTACAAAAGAAAGAGCCCTTAGTACAAAGTGCTTGTACATATATATTGTCTACAAGTTGCAATTGGTTCTTGGGACTTCTTGCATTCCTTTTGATCGTTACAACCTTTCAACTTCATCTATTTTGTCATTTTCCCAAAACTTCACGAAACTATACATTATTTGCAAGTGGCTAGAATTGACCTTGTTTTTTATCTCGAATATAGTCATTCCAAACCTCGTTTTGGGAAGATATTTCTAAGACTTGCCTAAACATGAGTTGCACAAGAGATACTTCATAAAATACTGAATATCTGAACATGGGGCCCATCTCTCCTTTTAACGTGCTAAGAAAGGAATTAATTAAATTGATATCTTTGGAGGGCACAACTATATGCTTCGGTCTCACATTTCTCATTTTCTCTTTGCTAGTTCAAACCACCTACTTTG
>ML825396.1:0-13756 GCA_009831015.1 Picea engelmannii | reverse complement strand
AAAAAAAAAACTTTTTTTATCAGTTGTTACGAAAATATTCCTCTGCGAACAGGTGAACATTCCCTTGGATTACAGACCCCTCTACCAAGAAAGAAAAGTACATTTGGACACTACCATTCCTGTAGATTCATTTTATCCATCGAAAAAGAGAGAAGGAGAGGAAGTATGATGTACCACATTTACGACGTTTTTTCAAGTTGCTCCAATCCACAAGCTCCAAACAATACCTGTAATGGACAACAAGAAACAAATAACTATCTCCTACTCTAATGGATTAGACAAAATCAATCGATCTATGAAGATTAATACAAGCATAGACAAGCACATGTAAACACATACTTGAAGGAAACAAACCAAGTATATCAATGAGAACTTCAAAAGGAAACTTACAATCTTCAGATAATGTTACATCAGTCTCTCCAAGTCCTCCTCGTCCAACCCTCGCTCAAAAGATCCACAATCAGAATAACAAAGCTTTGTTGATTTCTCCTCCTTTTCACCATGGAAATGCCTTCATTTATAGAATTTGAGAGGCTCAACTACCTTGGGTATGTTTAGCATTAGTTGAGGATATGGCTCCAATAGTTGTGATATCTTCCTTAGATCCGGCCTTAGATTTAGATTCGAGCCAAACTAACCTAATCCATCCATATTTGTCTTTAGAGGAAAGTGGGGTTTCCTCCAAGATTCTCTCAACCAACTCAGTGCTCCCTTAAAGTGCACAATAGAGCATTGCAATGCTCCCCCTGATATGGACAAGGAGCACTAGCGCTCCCTATGTATGAGCAGGGGAGTGTTGATCTTCTAAAAAGTCACCAAGATGAGTACATCCCTAGTAAAAATACTCATTCCAACTGTCATATGATGGGACTTCTTCTAACATGTTTTAGGGGTTGCAACAAGTGTTTTTATGATGTTGTTTGAGATGTGACACTTAGGAAAAATGAATGTGACACTTATGACACTTGTGACAATAAAAGTGTGATACTTACAACACTTGCGACAAATGAAAGTGTGACACTTGCGACATTGTCGAAGTGAGGAATTTTGATGTGTAACAGATTGCCCCCCAAAGTGTGAAGTCGGAAAAGGAATGTTGATGGTTGAAACACTTTGTAGATTCTTTGAAGCAAGGGTATGGAGTTGGAGAACCTGGTAGAAACTGCAAACAATTATCAAACAATGTTAATATGTGTTTCATCCCCAAGGCATGTATACCTATGCTCATTATAAAAATGACTCAAAGCACAGTACCAATAAATATATTGTGGATCCATGATGATATTGACGATGAAGATGGCCACCAAAGATACAATGTGGATCCATCCCTTTATGACCTTACTTGATCGTAGCCACAAAATAATACATAGTGGAGCTACGATGTGATAAAAACATAGCCACTGACCAATACAAAGAGGATCTATGTTAAAATATGTATATCAGTCAAATAATCTCCATTTCAACCTGGGTAAAGTTTATATGCAGAGGAACACTCAACCCAAGGTCTTCATCCTGATCCTATAACCATATGATTATGTCCATGTGAATAGATGATTTGATGTTGAACATGACATAAACCACTTGATTACCAGTCATTGAGGTATATCATCAACAAGTGAAAGGGAAATCACCATTGATGTCAATAATTCTCAAGGTACTTTAAAGTACAATCCAACAAATGTGAATAATGACCTGAAGTCGAACACTCATGGAATCAATCTGTCAGGGGTCATTAATGTATACCCATTGTCGAATGAAAGGAGGCCTCCCTTTGAATCATGTAGGTCCCAAGGTATTGATGTGTTCCTAAGTCTATTTCCCAGATAATTTGTTGAAGTCAACAGGAAAAGACTTGTCGAAGGAGGGCATTGATGTATCCCTCATCAATCAACATGAAACTCATGACGAGAAAGTGATAAGATATAGTAGATGAAAATGGACTGACACGAGTATGGGAACTAGTAAAATTGTAGATGGCTTACTTTTAAGGTGAATACTTCCCTTGAACACTGAGGCATGACATAAGACTTGGCAATATAGACTCAGAGTGGACCAAAACATAATGTAGCAAGTGTTGGGGCATTCTTTGGATGTGCCAAAGGAGTAGAAAGACTCATAGGATTGGTTCAATGTGAAGGTTAATGGATCATCCAAGTGTATGGTGAGGTGAAAACAAGTGTCGTGTTCAAGGGCGACCATAAGAGTTGCCTTAAAATATCTCAAGAAAATCAAGCCACTTCCTTCAATTTTCCCCCCCATCAAAATAGATGAGTACATCTTTTTCGTTTAACGAGATCAAGGAGGGTAACACATGCTTGATATAACTCACCTTCAATAAGTTCCTCTTCCTTTATTTAATGAATTGGAAGAATTAAGGGTTCGTCCCCATATGGGCACTTCAATGTGTAGTTTTACGAATCCAGAGAAGGAAAACTCGGTTGTTTTTCATGTTTAGGGAGTTTGAAAATAACTTAAAGAAAACTCCAAGGTTGTCCTTTTTTGTAATTTTAGTCTCTGAGGTCCAAAAAAGTATGAAATAATACGATGAAGAACTCTTCTAGTCGAGATTGACTAGAGTGTTGATTTTTCGTAGTTAGTCTGATGGGACATAAAAAAGGATAATCTACCGCCCAACAGACGACTCTTCATATTTTAATGAGCTCGAAGTACAACGAATTTTTCTTAATAGCGTTATAAGGTCATAAAAAAGTATTTGCTCCTTAATTTCCTGCATAATCAAGTCATTATGGGCAAAAATGTCAGCAATTTCCTAAAAATCGACAGTAATTTAGAAAAAAAAATACTCAAAAATAAATATTATTAATATGAAAAAAGTGTGTGAATGACTCTATTTGGAAATAGTAAAAAACTAATTAGGGAAGAAACAAGTCATTTTCACCTTTCATTTCACAATTGCCCTTTCTTCTTGAGTTTTTCCCCCATTGGAGCGATTTTTCCGACGTTTATTGCGGGAGCTACGGGTGACTATTCGCAGTTTCGTCAAGACCACGTTGGTAGTCTTCCCCCCCTCATCCATTTGCATGCTTTTTTGTTTAATTTCAGTGTTTATTTCATGAGTTTGGGCTCTCTAGAAAGCCCTAGAGTCTCAAACAAGATCGACACTCCTTTGAGAAATCGAGGGGGGCATTGTTCGAGATTTCAGCGCCCCGGTATGCCTTCTAAGGGAGCTCTAGCACTGTTATTTTTCTTTCCAGGGAGCGATGGGCGCAAAAATTAATTTTTTTTTTTAGTTTTTAAGCTGTGAAAAAGCAATTTCTCTTTTTGAAACTTGGATAATATGATTTTTCTTGTGGATTTGCAGGTTTGCATTGGCTAATATGATTGAATGGAAGGAAAGAGAACATGAATTCGATGATATGGTCACCTTACAAGACCCTCAAGTGAGGGAAGCTTAATGAAACTACGGTTTGTTGAAGTACTTCAAGCTACAAAACATGATAAAAGAAGTGCTTTTGCTCGAGTATCTAATTGGATTATGGGACAGTGATGAGAAAGCATTCCGGATAGGTTCTCATATGCTTCAGACAGACAATGAAGACGTGTATTTCCTGGCGGGGCTCTCGAAGAGGGGAGCACCCATCCTTTTGTCTCGACACCGGTCTACTCCACTGCGAACAGATGCATATGTTGCCCAATATTGTGTGTCAAGATCATGCTTAGTAGGGGGGGGAATCATCATCAAATATGTGTGGACCTATCTCTACGATCCATTATCTTTGCTATCAATAAATGGGCGGGAAGCACTAGTGCCCATCTTGCTTCCAAATCTCAGATATCATATGTTATTTAATGCTTGGAGCCCGTGATTTTTAACCGGAGTGTAGGGTTCTTGACAAACATCAAAGAGAAAATATCTAAGTGTAGAACAGGAAGACATGAGCAATTTGGATACGGATATTTCTCGGTTTCATTATTTCTAGAGTGAGTACCACAGATGCAGCCACATGTTGCATTGATAGCACTCCACGCATCTGAGCCTCGGATGGAGTGATGGATGATTCTTTCACCTCGGTTGGGGAATGAACCCTCATCCTTCTATTTTATTCCTAACTTCTTTGCATGGTGGAGAAGGCAACTCGTGGTTATAGAAGATTTCCCGTATGCTGAAGTTGACTTTAGGGGCAGTGCGGATTTAGTGCTCCTCGAAGAGGCACAGTGGGACGCATCAGGTAAAATATGAAAGATCATGACCTTGCAACAATGTTTTTTGTTTTTATATCTATATATGTATTTTTTGTTGTACAATGAGGCATCTAAATCATTTGTTTTCATCATGCAAACACAGGTATGTCACGTCCGGCGGGGATGTCGGCATTAGGAGGTCATGGAAATGTTCAAGCAGCAGCGGAGGTTGGTGTCAGAGTAGGAGGACTCAGTGAGGTGGAGAGTAACCTCCGTGGAATGACCATGGTTGTTCCTTCCATGAGAATACGGGATGTACCTTTACATATTCAAAGGCACACAGTTGAGGTGCCTTAAGGCCTAAATCATCTGTTGCGACGAGTGGCTAGAGCAGTTGTGTGCTATTCTAAGCACAATGTAGTGCAGGAAGATGAGTAGAGTCTCCTAACACATTAGTCTTTTATGATGATGTCATCGGAATAATGGCCCATATTTTTTCCCCACTATGTACCTTTTGGATGATGTAATTTGACACACTTTTGCTACTTGATATACATGCATATTTATATGAGTTTTGTTGTGGTGACTTATGTTTTTCAAATGATGTGATGTTTTAATTTACATGTTTTATGTTTTGAATGCTTATCTATGTGTAATGTAGCAATCCAACATATAATTTTATAATAAGATCGTAGTCATATTAAGTTCTCTCGATATATTTCTATATTCTAAAAATTCAAAAGATCTTTCGAGGCGGCGAACCCTTAGATGGAGACGTAGCAAAACCGGATTAAGAACAGTGTATTAACGGCTTAGTTGACGGACCACGAGTTAAGAAACAAGGTTGATAATCAATTGAGTTATACCTTGAGAAGAAGCTTCTATTAAAAGTCCAATGACGGCATGATATTCTGCAACGTTATTGGTTGCATATCCGAGGAAAATTCCTCATGAACTCACTAACTTGTCAGAGTAGTAGATGATCCAAGTTGCAAAAGAGATGTTTTGGGTATGTCGACTAGCGCCATCCTCAAATCCAAAATAGATAGGAAAGGATGATGAAATCTATGCATTCAAGCACAAACCAAAGTATAATCAGCTTTAAAGAATAGTGAAAAACACGTGCACGCAAAAGTAAAGACACACCAAACCAAAAATATATAGTACAATAATGTACAAACCACACATGCAAGATATTCTATGCATAGTACCTATTTAGGTAAAGCCCATTTCGGGGCTCACCAAGAGATAAACCATTGTAATCCACTAACTAACTCATAGGCACCTATTTTTAGTACATGATTCACGATGTATGGCCCATGCCACGTAGGTTCTAACTTACCTACACCAAGTTTGTCATGATCTTGGTCATAGACCAAGACCAGATCTCCTTCTACAAAAATGCGAGGTTGAACAATTTTATCATATTGAGTCTTGATGCATTTTTATATGTCTTGTTGATGAGAGCATCATCGCGATGGGTTTCATCCAACTTCGTTAGATATAAAATCGTTCTTCTTCGACAGAAGTATGGGGTGTTGAAGTTTTAAATTCTAGACTAGTTTACAACTGCAGTAAGCTAACTAGGATCTCAAGAAGATTAACCATACACAGATTACACAATGGGTCTGCTCATTTGACCGTAGGAAATGCTCTTTCATTGCCACCCAACCATAGGAATCCTCAAGTGCAAGCCCCAAGCAGAGAAGGAGACCTGCTACAAAATGATATCCGAGAGAAAGACAAACAAATATAGAGAGGTAAGTTGCTACAGATGTTCCCAATATGTTGTCTTAGAAAATGCCTCAGATCAGGCCGAACTATGTTGCCTCATACTAGTACTCATGCGGCTGCCTAAGATGTGATAGGAGAGCGAGTTGCGTAAATGTGTTGAACCTGCACATAATAGATCTAGCTAGAAAATACCACACACATTTGCAAAGAGAAATTGAGAAAGAAGAAGCAAGAGAGAAAGAATGGAAGAATTCTCATTAACAGTATTCCACACTCAAAGAGTGAATAATTTAAAATAGATATAGGATACATGAGTAACTAATGAGCCATAGTGGTGGTCTAGAGTGATCTGGACACGCACCAGTAGTTACAGGAGTAAACTACCACCTAGTCTAGTCTCTCAGGCAGTTACGGGAGTGAACTGCCACCTAGCTGAGTTAACTAGTCAACTAGTCTTCAGTTAACTGACTGAAATAGAGTGTAGTGAGGAGTAGATCAAGGAATCAAGGGCAATGTGCCAATATGGTGATGAAACCAATGCAAGTGTGCATTAGCAAGGTGATGATCCCAATGTTGCATGGTGACAAAACCAATGCAGCATCGAGACTCGACTCAACTAGTCAAACTGAAGTGTCAACTGAAGAGAATATTCTTTAGGTGGAATATTCTCCCCTAAAATATAGGAGACTGGATAATGACTAATTATGACTAATAAACAAGGAAAAACCTTAGGAAAAATAAATCCTAGGTGTGTGTGAAGTAACTCCAACAAGTTGTTGTATGTCAAATGAGGAAGGTGTGACCTTTATTTATACTAATTCGTCACTTAACTTTTAGGGCCAACTTCTCCTTCTAGAAATTATAATTTCCCATTATAATTATCTGTAGGGCCAACTTTAGTTTTGTTACACATTGCCAATATTTGGGGTCTTCTCTTATCATGATATCGTTCGTAGGAGGTCTCTTGGAGGTGAATACCTCCTGCACCTACCAAAAACATCAACATGGGGTAGGAGTTCTATGGTTAATTTTAGGGATGGAATCTCGCATTCAATCAACAACACCACTTCCAACCCATATACCAACTGGAAGGGTGTAAATCCAATGGTGGTTTCAACTAAAGTCCGATAATCCCATAGTCGGGAGAAGAGTTGTAAATTCCAAGAGGTTGTGTTCACCCCCACCATGTGTTGAAGCATGGTCTTCAAGACTTTGTTGATGGATTCAACTTGTCCATTTACCTAAGGATAGAAGGGGATGAATTTTTATGACGAAAACCCAACTTGGTGCATAATTCGCCCATCATCTGGTTTTGGAAATGGGATCCATGATCAGTTAAAATAGCTTGTGGGACTCTGAAGCGAGCAATGATGTGATTGAACACAAAAAGTGTTGCAGTTCGGCCATCATAAAGAAATGTAGGCATAGCCTCAGCCCATTTAGTGAAATAATCGACTACGACGATAATATAATTGTGCCCCCCGGATGAGGTAGGATTACATTGCATGAAATCGATACCCCATTTTGCAAAGGGGCTGATGGCGATAATTGGATGGAGTGGAGTTGAGTGGGTACGTGCTTTCTTCTGAAAGATCTGACGGGGTGGGAATTTTTTAACAACCCGAATGCAGTCTTTGAATATGGAAGGCCAAAAATAACCGACACGTAATATTTTTTGGGTTGTAGCCATCCTGGAAAGATGACCACCACAAGATCCAAGGTGACAATCGTTTAAAAATTGTTTAACCTCTTCATGGGTTAAGCAACGCCATAGGACAATATCAATATTGCGACAATACAAAGTGTCGCTAATGATAAGGTAATAATTTGAATGATGTCTAATGCAACGTCATTCATCACGTGAAATGCCTGGTTGGAAGCATTGGGTTTGGAGATACATAAGAATTTCTCCATACCACGGATCGGACGTACTAATGAGGAACAATGACGAAAAGGAATCACTAGGTTTAGTATTCTCATCAGTATGGGGAAGATCACAAATTAATTCTGCAAAAACCAATGATTTCTTAGCTTTGGATTTGGCAAACTTGAGATCAAATTCTTGGAGAATAACGATACATTTGGAATGTTTTCCCCAAAGTATTTAACAAGTCAGAATGTAGTACATGGGGTTCAAGTCATCAATGACCGTGGTACTGTGAAGAAAAATACAGTGGTGAAACCTTTGGACAACAATAACTACTACCAAAGCCAACTTTCCAACATGTGAATAACGGAGTTCAAGACGTGAGAGGCTCTTACTTAAATAGTAGATCACATGTTCAATGTCGTCATCATCCTCTTGTACTAACACCATGGAAATAGTGGAAGCATAGGCCGCCAAATAAAGGATGTAATCTCTTGCATAGTTCGGGGGATGTAACAATGATGTATTCGTTAAAGCATGCTTAAGATCATCAAATGAGCATTGAGCAGTTGCATCCCAAATAAAAGGGGCATCTTTATCTCATGAATCCTTTAGTAATTTCAGCATAATTGCATATAAAATGGCGGAGAAAGTTTCCCTTCCCTTGCAAACTTTGCAATTGCGTAAGATTGTTGGGAGGACGTAAAGCGAGAATAGCTTTGACTTTTAAGTGATCCACCCTAATCCCATCTTTAGACACTATGAAGCTGAGGAGTCCTCCTGATTCAACAAAAAAAATGCATTTATGGGGGTTCAAACATATCTTGTAATACCTGCATCTAAGAAAGATTGCCCTTAGATGACTAATATGATCATGCCGATGAGCCAAGTGAGTTGGCAAGTCATCGAGATAGGGTTCAACAATAGGTTTGATGTCATGGAAAGCATACGACATAGCCCATTGAAACATGCCTCTAAATTTTTTAAGGACAAAAGGTAATTTTCGATAGGCGAAAGTCCCCCATGGGTAGATGAAGGTTGTTTTGTTTTGATCAACAGGTAAAATATCGATCTGGTTATAGCCATAAAATCCATCCATAAAAGATAAAATGACATTTCCAGTGCAATTATCGATAATTTGGTCGATAAAGGGCATAAGGTAATTTTCCTTTGGACATAACTTATTTAGATCCCTATAGTTGATACAAACATGAATTGTCCCTTGTTTATTAGCAACTGGAATGATGTTCGAAACCCATTCAGTCAGAGGTACGGGATAGATAAAACTAGATTTTAGTAACTTTTCTACTTTGACCTTAATTTTTGCAGTTTTCTTGGGATTAACCGGGAAAATTTTCTGTCTCACGGGTTTAACTCCAAGGTAAGTTTTGATTTCATGCACAAGGATCGAAGGATTTATTACTGGAATTTATTCATAGCTCCGCGAAGATGTCGCATAATTATTTAAACAAGACGGTGTAAGTTTCAATCTCTTTGGTTGAACAATTGAGATCTGAAGGTTCATAATTCATCCATTGATAAATGCTCTATCCCAACCATCTCTTTCCGCTGATTTATGCTTGGAATTCACTCATTGCTAAGTGTTCCTTACATTTTGATATGTTTTCTCTCTATTTTGCTACCATACTTTATTAAATCCTTCTCTCTGTAATCAGCTTCTAACTCACCTCTGTTCCATGGATTTCCATTGCCGAAACACTCTTATTATTTGCTTGATCATTTGACTCCATGCCCAATGGACTACCTTCCCGGTCCAACCCACAAACTTGAAATCCAAACCTTTTAAAACCCACAGATCTGCCCATTGTTCGAGCTTATTGAATATCCTATTGTGACATATTTTCGAGAGAGATCTCTCAGGTTGGAAGGGGCAACTTCCAATCAAAAAGTGGTCTGAGTTTATCTCGGGATTTACTTGCATGCAACCCAAGTCAAGTTCTGAGTGATAACATATTATTTCATTTAAAATGTGATAAGGCTCGGCTCTATTACAGCCTAGAGTCGACTCTTGCAACAACATTTTCTGGCGCCATTGCCGGGGAACGGAGAGACGAAATTATTTTCCCTGGGATATGACAAATAGTTCAGATCTATCTCTTGATGGTGAACAAGGGATAGGCATTCAATTGGTTGTGATCATTCACATGGTGACTCCTTGGTTCGAAGACTCTACATGATTCATTGGTGACTCCACTGGTCTCAAAATGTCAAATTCGTTCGTCGCTCGGATTGCTGCAAGGTTTTCTCCTCTGGACTTTACAAATGTTTATGGTTTTCCAAACATTGTTCCAGACATTAAAGTTTGGAAAGATGTCCTTCCTAAATTTGGATAAGATGCAGACGACAATCCCGCTCAACACTCGTTTGAATTCCACAAGCTCGTGGATGAATTAAATGTACATCATGAAGATGTCCTCATGAAATTGTTTATGTTTTCATTGGAAAGAGATGCTAGACTCTAGTATAAATATTTACCCCATTCCAGTATTCCTTCATTGAAAGATTTTCACACACTTTTTCATCAACATTGTAACAGGATATATTGAGATGAAATCCTTTTTGAAGATTGTTGTAATATAGAATTCATAAGACAAAAAGATCAAACAAATTCTCTTGAAGAGGAGGAAGAAATAACAGAAATTTCTCAAGTCGATGAAGATAATCAGTATGAAGAAGAGTTGGCTAAGAAAGAAGCAAGATATGATAGCTCTTATGATCATATTCAAGAAGAAGATATTTAGCATCATGGTCAACCTGTAGAAGAGAAAGGAAATAATTGTTGTTTTATCTAGAAAATACAGAGACCACCTTCTCCTTTGACTGAAGAAGAAATAGATCTGCTCTTGCATAGTCATGTTACAGCCCATGCTTACACAGATTTGCAGTGTTCACACAGTCTCGGATATGAGATTCAGACTTCTTCCATTTCTGAAAATGTAAATCTGATTTTAAAAAATGACAGTCATGTGTTTGATGAAACTTTACAGGAAGTTAATGGACCTATTTATGATGATGATTTCCAGCCAGGAAATCAGCTTGTAAGCCCTGTTTTGTTTCATGAAGAGGATAGGGTTGTCACATTTAATAGTCTTGAATGAATTTTGTAGTTCAAAGATGTTTTAGATTGTGATTTGGAGGAGTATGAATCTGAGATAGACATCATGCCAGAGAAAGAACCAAAATTTCCCATGCTTGAGGAATCCACAGTCGATATTCTAAACATTTGTCTCACTGACGGCACTCCTGAGTTATTTGTTGAACCTAAATATGATGAGTACATTGATGATAATAATATTGTTTCTCTAGAACAATTTGTTGCAATTTTTACATGGAGGAATGACGGTCTTCTGACATATGTCATATCAGATGAAGGATGTTTGGATATCCTCTTTGAGGATGATCGTGAGCAAAATAAATTGGAGCACGCAATAGTCTTTGATGAATCTTGTTATTTAAAATCTCAGGACCATGCATTTTTTCATGATCCTTTTGCTGACCTATTAGATTCATTTAATGGAGGAATATGCTATGTCATGGACATTTTGTCACAAGAATCGAGGAAAAGTTTGAACATTCATGATCAACACCATGTCAGATGGGAGTTATCAGTTTCCTTTTTCAGCCTGCTCAAAGAAAGTGTGAGCAGATTTCAAATAGGTAGACAGTTATTGGATTGGCTTCACTGGAATTTTTGTATCATTTGATTCAGTGGGAATTTTTCAGTAATTAGAGTAGGTGATGTATATAAATAAGCATGACTTTGAGCATTAGAGTACAACGATGGTTTTCAGTATGTTTCCAGTTCAATTTGACATCCAGTACAGTTTTGATTTAAATCATTACGACTCCATAGTCCCATGAATGCATAAGCGGATTTTGTTTCGGAAGACGAAAGTAAAGTGACAGGGTTCAGAGTTTGATAAGGATGATTGTTGGATGCCCAATGGATGAAGGCACATGATCTATTGTTCTTGGCACTTTATAGGAAATCCCCATCCCTAGATGGAGCATATGTTGGAACAAATATTGAAATTTTGGCTTTCGGTAGCTTAGGAGGAAAATTTTTATAGTTTTTAGCTACCAAAAGTGAAGACTTTCGGTAGCTAAAATCTCAATTTTCATATGCCCTTAGCTGTCAAAAGTGTAGAGGTGTGAAAACGGCCATCTGTTTGTCACGCGCCCAACTGTTAGTGTTACCACTTGTCATCTTCAGTCAAATAATGTCGAGATCCGCTCTAAAGAATGGGTTGTTTACTTTTGTTCAATCATTGTGGTTGATTTAATGTTTCTTTTAATTAAATGATAACACTGATTATGAACCACCCTCGTGATCTGCAATGCCACAATAGTATAATAGTCACAAGCCAACTCACGCAAAAAATCCAAGGAGAGAATCCACGGCTACACCAGGGCCAAACATTTACAATATGACACCATTCGAACGAGACCAGGCGTTCAAGCGCCATGCATCAATCCACATGGAGGAAGAGCTCATGAGGAGGCATGAAAAAAATGCAATATGTGGCAAAGAAAATCGCTAGAACGGTTTTACATAAATGCCACGTCACCATTTTGGGGTTTCGGCCATCAAGGGTTTGGCCGACGTAGATATTTTGACCACTGCTCCGTTTCCTTGAAACCTGAAGGCCTGAAATCGGGGTTTCAAGATTTTCGGTGGCTTGTGGTGCTCTAAAATCGCATTTTTAGCTGCCGAAAGCCAGGACTTTCGGCAGCTAAGATACCCTTGTTTTCCTCCTGTTAGCTGTCGAAATCGCATGTTTTTCTAGTGACAAAAACTACCTTGGGAAAAAACCATTTTTATTAGCCTTAGATAGGCCATTTTCCGAGTTCGAATAGTCGATCGACATCTAAATATCCCAGGCCTTCCAGTGGTGTCTTCATAATTTTATTTGGAGCTTGGGAAGGTAATCAAAATCCCCCCACAATATGAGGTTCGTTTTTCAGAAATGTGGCGTTTATTATTGTGTTGCGTCATCATTTTCAAATGATGATTATGAGCGACTAGAGGATCATTTTGAGAAACCGTCGGAGGATTTTGTGCCCAACACATCATAGATCAATAGCCTCTCTCAGTTTTCCTACAGGTGTGACATATTGGGATAATCGAATACATCTCTGAGCCCTAATTTTTGGATCTCATATTTTCTTGTTTGGAGACATGTTTGTAAAATGAAGATTTGGGGAAAATGAAAACGGATATCAGGGAACTGAGAGAGGTTTTTGCTCAAAATAAACAGATGCACAAAAGCCTCTTTCATTTTATACACGTCTATCACGATTCGAGAGATACATAACCATAACTGCAACCCCATTTTTTAGCAGTTTGGCCCATTTTCTATGGCAGAAAGTTCCAGAAATTGATGGTAATTGTTGTTATATTTTGGGAGGATTTCGACCTCAATACCTATATGAGGCATCTTTGTAACATTGAAACGTGTGGGGGGAAGGGAAGAAATCACAGGAGTAGTACTCCTGGGACTGTAATCTTTTTCTTTCATGTTTAATAAAAGAGTGCAGAGCCATTTTTTATCTACAACAGAGATTCTTGTGATGTTGGTTACAGGGTTTGTCTATTACTCAGTTATCATGTTATTCCATTCGCTTTTCTTCCCGATTTATAACATGTTTTTGTAAAGGAATTCATCCATTTGTTAGATTCTCTATTGCAGGACAGGTTATAGGTTGTTTCTTGCATAGATCCGAAGGTTCAGAATTCATCCATTGATAGATGCTCTGTCCCAACCATCTATTTACATTGATTTATGCTTGGAATTCACTCATTGCTAAGTGATCCTTGCATTTTCGATATGTTTTCTCTCTATTATGGCGTCATACTTTATTAAATCCTTCTCTTTGTAATCAACGTCTACCTCGCCTCTGTTCCATGGATTTCCATTGTCGAAACACTCTTATTATTTGCTTGATCATTTGAATCCATGCCCAATGCACTACCTTTCTAGTCCAACCCAT
>ML825395.1:77746-104088 GCA_009831015.1 Picea engelmannii | reverse complement strand
TTTCATCTCATTTGTTAGTTTACAAGTCATTTATCACAAGGTTTCTCAGAGGAGTACAAGGGTGTACACCCTCCTACATTTACCTTAGTTTGATTTGCATGCCCTAGGGAGTAAGAGGATTTACAACCCTAGGTATTTTGTTGATATAATTGTTGGACAGGCAGTCTGGAAAGAATTTTTTGTAGTTTTGATAAAATTTTGAGGAAAAATCCTAAGAATATGAACAGTTCGCAAAGGAAAAATGAAAGCTAGAGAGCGTGCAACTGAGGTGCATCTAGCAGGAAAGTGTGCAGAAGGAGGAAAGTGTACAAAAGGAAGACATCATGCAAGTCGAATAATGAAGCTACATGAAGAAAGCAAGGAAATAAAGCATAAAAATAAAATGACAACTTGACATTCCAGAAATACAAGAACAATAGAAAAGCAACATGGAGGATGAAAAACATAAGAAAGTTGTCGAACAACCAGTTAACCGAGTTGTCCATGCATTGTAATGGGATATTTTTGGGATGAATAGATTAGGGATTTTAGCCCTAGCTTTTGATAAAAATATGTAACAGGTTGGGAGATTAGGG
The DNA here is from genome assembly GCA_009831015.1 of Picea engelmannii. Classification (NCBI taxonomy): domain Eukaryota; kingdom Viridiplantae; phylum Streptophyta; class Pinopsida; order Pinales; family Pinaceae; genus Picea; species Picea engelmannii. The sequence continues at coordinate 103,513 of ML825395.1, read as the reverse complement.
GTTCAGTCGATTGGTTCAACTAGGTATTATCCTGATAAATTTCGATTATTATAAATTAGTTTATGTTACAGTCTTATTGATATTGAATCTAGAACTATTGAATGTAACAGTTGAAGGTTGAGAAGGATTAATAAAGGAATAACAAAGATATGTTACATAATCTTGTGTTGTCTATGTTTATGTGTTTGATTATGAATATTATTTGCATGCATCATAGAATAGCTTCATTTGATAGTTAAGAATGGTGCAATGAGTCATGATTGTGATAGTAACAAATATATACAATAAATTGGAATATGATAAGTATATAAATCTGATCCATGGGTAAGTTAATAACAGGATAGGACCGAATTATGCTCATAAAATACTAAGGAAGAATTAACCGAATGTTTGCTTCCCATTCCCTTACCACTGCAGAAGCCTGGTTCTTGAAGTGCCCATAGATACCTTGGGTGAGACTTCTTCCTCACAAGCAAGTGATGCTAAAAGGGTCGGTGTCTAGTGGGTTTTGTTGGTATTAGATGACTCAAACCTTAGGTCTTACAACTCGCGCACATAAAAGTGCCAACAAATGGTTTTGTTGTTGGGACCAAGACTTTGCAATTAAGGGGATGTTTTGGAGGCTAGATAAGAAGGATATATAGAAATGGTTGGAAAGGAAGGAACGAGAATTCACATGACAAGAGAAAATAAACCCTTATATGAGTGACAATAAATGGTTGCAAAAGTATGTGTTCACATATCTGCATGAAATTTTCTTTGGAGAATTTCCAGTTATTCTGACAGACTGGCTAGAAGATTGGTGGAGAAAAATGGAAGGTTCATCACCAAGAACCTGGACTCTCAAATTGGTAAGACAACTAAATTTTGTAAGTAACCCAACTACTCAAGTAGTTGATTTTTGGTTGGATAGCATACTAGGTGGTTATGCTACATATTTTTTCATAGATTGTATTCAATCATACAGTGTCGTAGAAAGGGACTTTTTCAAAGGTCTGTGTAGGAGGTTCTTGAAATCATTATATATGTGGATAAAGAATCTATTGTGTGAAAATCGTGTGATGGTGATGCAATCCAAATGCTAAGGGGTTCACGCAGATAGGGGAATTGGGGGATGACAGTATGATCATTTGAGAGAAGGAAGGAAACAATGAAAGAGGTAGGGAAGGACTGAGGATGCAAGACAAATATATACCAGAGGAAGGATATGAGTTTGTTGAGTTGCACAGAGGAAGGAGGTATAAGAGGCAAAATACTTTGGCTGAGAGAAGAGAGTCATTCAATGAGCCAGAGGAAAGATAAGCTTGTGTCCAAATCACAGAGGTACCATACCTAGGGGAGAAGAAGAGGAGTTCCACTCCATTCCAATAATAGAAGAGCCAACAAGTCCTACCCAGACATAATCATGCATTTATTCCACGATCTTGTGTGTATCACCACAATTAGAAGTAACGTTTGTAGACTTTTCAAATTCAATTGTAGTTAGCCAAGGATGACCGAGTAGTTGCAGTCAAAATTGTGGGAGTAGTGCACAGAGTCAAAATCAGAGTCAATCGAAATCACCAAGAGGAGGGAATACATAGAACAACATGGTTGGGATGGAAAATAATCTTAGGCTACTGGGGTTCCAAGGAATTGGGTCATAGGACCCATAACCACACTTGCTCATGTGCGAGATTATTTGGGCCACAAAGAACGTACATGATGAAGTTGTGAATATTTCACAGTTAGCGATGACATTTAGAGATCGTGTCCTCATATGGTATATGAATTTAAATATCACCACGCCTACAGAATAGGCCAGGACATTGGAAGAGATTAAGCAAGCACTATTGAAGGAGTTCAAGAATCCAAAGTCAGAGTTAGAGTACATCATAGAATTGAACGATATCAAACAAGTACAAACAGAGTTGGTATGGGATTTCGATCAGAGATTTAAGGATGTGATGGGTAGATTAAATTTCTAGTTCCCAGATCAAAAACACCAAGAATGGTTTATTGTGGGGCTTGTACAACAAATTCACGGGCCATTGATCCAACAGAAGGTTGTGTCACAACTTGAGGCACTAGATATTGCATTGAAACTGGAATCATCTCTGGTGGGAGACAGTGGTGGAATGGAACAAGTTCATACGTAGTTGGCTGCATTGACAATTCAATTGGAAAAACTAAAAAAGGGAAAGGAAAAATGTGAACAAGTCTGATGTACAAAATGTAGGATTGAAGGCCATCACAAGCACGAATGCCCAACATTCACACAATATTTGGCAATGGGAGCACATAATCCATTGACGGGAGGATGATACTACAAGATATGTAAGAAATGGGGACATCACCCAACGTAGTGTCCACTACTACAGAACTACCAGAGTACGTCAAACAACTTGTTTTGCAACTTTTGCAAATCTATAGGACACAAGGATAAGTATTGTTGCGTGTTCGAATTGATGAGGGAGCACACATCTGATATGTACAGTATCCAGGAAGAAAATTATACAATAGCAGCAGGGGGTCCATAATACAACAATCAAAGAGGTTTCAATCAGGGGAACAAAGGAAAATTTGGTTGAGGCTGAGGTAGAGGGAATTTTTGAAGAGGAGGAAGAGGACCGAGTATATGTTACAATTGTAATCAACTTGGACAATTGGCCTGTGACTGATAGAATCCATGTACGATGTGCATGTATTGCCAAGCACTGGATCATTTGATAGAAGAATATCCCCAACTAGTTTCTAAGTGGTAGGCCAGAGAAAACTAGAACCCAAATCCAAATCAAAATGTGCATATGATATCAGCCGAAAGACTCAATGAAGTACCTAGAGTAGTTGTTGTTACACGTGGAGGAGCTAGAATGGGGAATGATAGGACATATGAAGGAAAGTAGATGGAACAATGGGTAAGAAAGTCAGCAGGGCCCATACCAGCCTTTGATCCTCAACAAGAAAAGGAGACATATAAGAGGGCAAGGAAATAAGTACTTTGAACGGATTGGGGACCATAAAAATCCATGACACTTCATGAAGAAGATCGTGCAATGAAAAAGAATCCATCGGGGAAGGTAAGTACACTAACATAATTCTTGAGAAATTATGTAGAGCTGATAAAATATGAGTTTGTGTTGAGTACATTATATGACATGATTGATCACTGCAAAAGAGGAAGGGAAACTCCAGCCACACAAAGGATGGTAAATCAGGTACTTTGTAGGAAGTGTACCAATGAAGAATTTTGATTCAGTGCACAGATTGGAGAGTATGGTGTGGATAATATTATTTTGGATTTAGGTTCTAACGTGAATGTGTTACATAAGCAGGCATGGGAATTGATGGGAAAACCCAAGTTGGTATGGTCTCATGTTCAGCTCAAATTAGGAAATCAACACAAAAAAGTCTCGATTGGTCGGTTGACAAGAGTACCTATGAACATAGACGGGGTGTGCAATGTGGAATATTTTGAATTTATTGAGATTGTGGATGACAGTCAACCATATCCAACATTGATGGGACTGGAATGGGATTTTGGTAACCAAGCGATCATCAACTTGAAGAGGAGGGAGATGATATTTGAAGCTGCCAATTTGAAAGTTACGACACCCTTAGACCCATCATAAGGTGAAATATACATAGAACCAGCAAGAGGGAATGGAATTGACAATTTATATAACATGACTATGTAGATGGAGGATTATGTCAACCTGACAACAGATGGTGCATAGAGTTGGCGAAGTGTCAGTTCATGTGTGTTAGATTCTGAAGAAAGTCTAGAGAATTGACAACATAGAATGCATGAAGTGTCCACCAGACGATGTGCACGCATAACCTGATCCATGCGCTGGATTGGAACAAAGCTATGTAAACCTCCCAATTATGATGGATTATATGATATAAGTATGTTTGTAAAAAAAATTGAGTTGCAGGTACCCGAATAGAAAAGGTTGTTAGCATTGGATGTGGTATTAAAAGCGACTCCAGCAAAATGGTGGGATGGACACAAAGACAGAATGAAAGATTGACTACAATGCAGTAGACTAATGAAAATAAGGTTTGGCACTTAGGGAGAAAACATTGCACATAAATATACATGGGAGAGTGACCCAACAAGTCATGTTGAATAGTGAAGGGATTTGTGGGATTCAGTACCAGAGACAGAGTGGACACACCGATTTATACACACACTGGGCACAATTCCAAAGAACTGGTACTTAGAGTTGGAAATGCACAGAGAGACAACCAAATGGGAAGAACTGACCCAGATGTTCAAAATCATGTTTTCATTTGAACATGAATCTCCATCCATAGATGCAATGCTATAGGTGATTTGGACGAATATCTTCTCGGAAGAAGAGATGATGGAGGTGATACCAGTATGCAACGAGCATAAAAACGAGATGATTGTCCATAAGTTGTTGGAATGCTATAATGTATCCAAGGAAGAGTATGATGAAGAGGATCCTAGGAATGTACAGATACCTGAGACAAAAGGAGAACGAGCCATGGAAGGGCCAGAGCTCGAATCCACCGCATATACCTAGCTGATAAAAATGTGAAAGGTAAACATTGGGACAACAGAGAATCCCAATTTTGCCTAGATAGGGGACTATTGGAGTGATGAGACGGTTGACAATATTGCAGACTTACTATGTGAATACCAAGACTTATTTCCAATGAATTTTTCAAAGATGAAGGGAATAGTAGGATACTTGGGTGAGATGAAGATCCCACTGAAGCTGTATATAGATGAGAATAACTACACAACCATAGAACGGGAAGGATTGGTGATGGTCTATGCACTACATAAATTCATGCATTATCTATTGGGGTCTCACTTTAAGATGTATATAGACCATTCTGCATTAAAATACTTAGTCAATAAGCTAGTGTTGGGGGGGAGAATATGCATGTGGATCTTATTATTTCAAGAATACGAATTTGAATTCATAGTGAAACTGGGGAAGTTGAATGCAGGACCAGATCATCTATCATGCATATTGTCAGGGGAATATGCGGGAAATTTAGATGACAGCTTCCTAGATGCACAGTTATTTGTAGTAAGGATGGTGGATGATTATTTCTTGGACATTGTACAGTTCCTCACCACAGGCATGGCTCCATTCGAGATGACTATAGCATAGAAGAAATAATTGGTAGTGAAAGAAAAATATTATTAGTTGATTGTAGGGAATTTATACAAGATGGGTGCAGATGGAATACTGAGACGTTATGTGTTGGAGCATGAAAGTCTGGTAATACTTGAAGAAGCGCACAATGGAATTGTTGGAGGACATTCTGCAGGGCGAGCAAAGTTACAAAAATTTTGTGTGCATGACTTTGGTGGCCAAAACTTCACAAGGATACAAAGGAATATTGTCAGTCATACAATGTATGCCAACAAGCAGGAAAGCCATCTAGGAGGGATTAAATGCCTTGGAATCCATAGGTTACGTTGGAAGAATTTGAGAAATGGACCATAGACTTTGTGGGGCCAATCAAACCACAAGCAAGAAGATCAGGGGAAAGGTATATCATTACTGTGACAGAGTATTTGACAAGAAGGGAAGAATCAGCCCTAGTTATAGAATGTACTGCGGAAACTGCTTTGTGGTTTCTATTCAAAAATGTAGTCACAAGGTTTGGATGTTCGTGCATACTACTTAGTGATCAAGGGACACACTTTCTAAGCAATACAATTGCATTATTGATTGAGGAGTTCCATATTCATCACCAAAATCATACCCCATATCACCCTTAGGCCAATGGAACCGTGGATTTAATAAGATCTTGGATAATTCCTTAACAAATATTTTCAATGTAGGGAGAGAAAATTGGGACTTAAGAGTTCCTATGGTATTATGGGCTTACAGGACTACAAGCAATAAGTTGGCAGGACAGACCCCTTTCAGGTTGGTCTACAGGAAAGAAGTAGTAATGCCAATGGATTTTATTATGCCTAGCCTTTGCATTGCAACACTTATAGAGCTATTAGATACTGGTGCAATAGAGGAGAGATTGGCACAGTTAGTACAACTTGAGGAGGATCGGTTTGTCATAGGATTCCATCAGAAGGTTCAGAAATCCAGAGAGAATTGCTGGCATGATCAACACATTAAACAAAATAAGTTTCAAGTTGGAGATTTGGTACTACTCTATGACAAAAAGTATATGCAGCATCCAAGGAAATTTCAAATTCACTGGTTAGGACCCTATGTGATTCAACAACTAATAGAGATAGGTGTTGCGCGGTTAGAAACCTTGAATGGAGATATATTGGAAGGAATGGTGAATGGGTGTTGGATAAAACTCTATAGAGATGGCCGACATGATGCACAATAAATTGCGTTGTGCTGGAACACATGTATGATAGTAGTTGTATCATAAAAAAAGAGCATTCAAATAATAATACATAAGAAGGTCCACAGAACAAATCATCATCACACATCATCATTGCACTATGCCAAACTCAGAGATGAGATAGTGGGGCAAGGGTAAGACCATTAAAATCATTAAAGCATGGAAATGATGGTTACACAACGGGGGTGACAGGTCATAAAATCATTGTATACGTCTTAAATGGGAAAAACCACCGAAAATCTTTACAGATCGAGAGCACGAGGGATAAATCATTGGATGGATTTGTAATCAAGATGAAATTATGGAAAAACTTAGAAAACACAATGACGGATGGGACAAGTTAGTTAAGGCAGGATGGGACAGGTACAGTCAAAACGCAAGAACAAAAACATAAGAAGATCGTTAAGTGTAAATCATTCTTGCATACCAATGAGAGCGAAGGAGAGCTAAGAGGAGCAAACTGGAGAACATATTAGAGCTACAACTTCCACAAAACACACACAGGGAAATTTCAGGAACCTTTCACCCAAGATGAATGGGGAAAGAGTTGCTAGTAGTACCACTGGTTCCCCTCGGGATGAGTAGGGAAGGAAATATGCTTGGCAAGACCATCAACCTCAAGTTTTTGGATCATGACATTACTGATGAACAACCATTTCCAAAGCTGGATAGGGAAAAATACTCGGACGTTGAGAGCATATCGGATGCAGGAGCTCGCATCGCTTCCAACATAAATTTGTACGTAGATTTCAACAGACTTAGTAATAGGTTTTTGGGTTACGAATGCTTCATGATAGTAAATGAGAAGGAATGAGATCAATATCCCACTAAAAGAGAGGTTTCCCAGAAATTGGCTTCGTATACGACACCCAAACTAAACCTGAAGGAGATACCAAGGGATGTAGGAAATGAGGAGGATGGTCTCGGGATCAAGAAACCTCAGTGGATTATTGATAGAGAAGACAATTACAAGAATATGAGGCTTAACAAAATTATTTCACCTAGTAGAAGCGATGATTTTCCCAAGGGAAACATGACCCACGATGCCACCATCCAGAATTAGCCCGCTATTAGGAGTGAGGAGGCCTTCAAGAGGGAGAAGGAATAAACTCTAAGGATTATTGCAAAGAAGGATAAATGAACAAGAGGAGAAGGTCATGAAATTGTTCTAGGAAAAGGATGAAGTTAGGAGCATGACGAAGAAGACCCAAGCCGCGGTCCAAAAGTTGTATAAAGCAATTCAAGAAGTTCCCCTAGTAGTCGAAGCGACTATGGAGGAACAAGTGCAGATGATTGGTGAAGTTATTAAGGGATTTTGATCACAGATAGACAATTTCAATCTAAGGAGCATTCTAGGATCACCACCAGAGGTTCGTAAAGGAAGAACAAGAACGACAACCACAATAGTTGCTAACATCAAGCAGATTGAGGGAGAGTGTGCAAAACTTTGTGAGGAAAACGTGCAGGTGTGGACAAAGTTGATAGAATACACAGAGATGAAGGTTGTATAGGACAAGCTAAGAGAGGTACAAGAACATGAATAACAGGCATAAGAAAGGGTGGCTACACTACCATTGGTAGCACACATGTCAACCATTCTGGCTCAAAAACAAGCACATGTAGAAGTGGAGAAAATGAGGGATAAACAAAAGATCCTGCAATAGAGACTGGGACACTAAAAGAAGAGGTAATGCGGGTAATTGAAGATTTAGCTACGATGCAAGGTCGGTTCAAGAAAGTAGCAATGGAAGCAGAGGGAAAACTTACAAACTTGACCGTGCAAGGAGCAGAGAAGATAACAAGAATAGAGGCCGAAATCATCAAAGTGGTAGAGGGGGGAAATAAGGCCTCTCAAAACCTCATCTTGGCATGGAAGAGTAGGAAACATGCCTGAGTGGATTGGGGTGAGCCATGGGTGAGTGTTGGGGGCATGTTGAATAGACAATCTAGAAAACAGTATATGAACAATGCGTGGAGGAAAAAGGAAAGCTAGAGAGCACACATCTGAGGCACATCTGGAAGGAAAGTACACAGAAGGAGGAAAGTGTGCAAAAGGAAGACAACGTGTAGCTCAAAGAATAAATATACAAGAAGAAAGAACGAAAATAAATCATAACAAGAAAATGACAACCCAGCATTCCAAAAACACAAAAACAAAAGAAAAGTGACATGAAGGCTGAAAAGAAGAAGAAAGGTGCCAAACAACCAGTTAACTAAGATAACCATGCATTGTAATGGGATATTTTTGGGATGAATAGATTAGGGTTTTTAGCCCGAGATTTTGATATAAATATGTAACGGGTTGAGAGATTAGGGGTTCATTCAGTTTGTTCAGCTAGGTATTATCCTAATAAAGTTCGATTATGATAAATTAGTTTATGTTACAGTATGATTGATACTGAGTCCAGATCTATTGAATGTAACAGTCGAAGTTTGAGAAGGATGAATAAAGGAATGATAGAGATATGTTACAAAATATTGTCTTGTCTATGTTTATGTGTTTGATTATGAATACTAATTGCATGCATCACTGAATATATTTATTTGATAGTTAAGAATGGCACAATGAGTCATGATTGTGACAATAACAAATATATACAGTAAACTGGAATATGATAAGTATAGAAATCTGAACCATGGGTAAGTTAATAACAGGACATGACTAAATTATGTGCATAACATACTAAGGAAGAATGAACCAAATGTTTTCTTCCCATTCCCTTACCACTACAGAAGCCTAGTTCTTGCAGTCCCCATAGATACCTCGAGTGATACTTCATCTGCGCAAGCAGGTGATTCCGAAAGGGTCAATGTCTGGTGGGTTTTGTTGGTCTTAGATAACCCAAACCTTGGGTCTTAATACCTGTACACATAATAGTGCCAACTATAACTCATGCTTTCAAGACTCCTTACACCCAAATTTTAAAGGCACTAATCTCAAGTTTGCATTGGATAAATAAATTGTTTGCATTGGTAAACATGATTTAGAGAGATATTGATATTGTTCAATTTGGAATCTTTTCTTGATGCTTTGAGATTGCTAAAGCCTCTAGGGAATCTTGTTTTGCTTAGTCTTCTTGAAGATATAATTCAATAATAACTACAGCCATTAGGGCTGCATCAAATTACTCTCTACTTTGATTATAACTCACTTTTCAATCGTCAAAAGTTGCTAAATAAATCCCCCCTATAATCTACTAGCTTCAATGCACTTTTTGGGTGGTTTACTTGATTGTTTTGTGGGTTGAAATTTTCTGTTGTAGAAATAGTTTTCTACATCCATAACACTAATAAAATATATCTGCAATACTTTTTTATAATATCCTTAGTTTGTTTCTAAAGTCTTATGCTTTCATACTTGAGTTATACTAGTGATTGCTAGCTTACCTATTGCATCATTTACCTTACTTTTATCATCTTTTTTAGCAGATTTAACAATCATTTACTTGTTGATATATATATTTTTTGACTTCTACAAATAGGGACAACAAGCTTAACTTTCTTGTCCACTTAACCTTAAGCTTATATACTTGTCTTTTATTATGTCTCGGGTAGGCATAATCATCTTCCGCGGGTACTCAAGCACTTGGAAATCATAAAACACCTCCTACACTCGTTATCAAGCCACTTCTCACTTAGAAACTTGACCTATAGGGTTATCACTTTCATCATCTCACTTTTAATCGCACTCCCCCTAGGTTCACTCAGGAGTCCTCCCTTGTGTTGTATTTTCCTTCACTAAAGCGAAGGGAGGGTTTATATGAGGTGATAGTGGGTAAAATATCCCATATTTATTGTCATCCCATGGATTAAGTCGGGATTTTCCCAACCTAAAATTTGTGCAATAACAAGAGGTAAAGTAAGTTGCAAACTAGCCCAGGAAGCAAATCAACACTCCTGTCAAGATATAGATATAGCGTTGAACATGGATCAACACTCCCCAGAACACTAGCAGGGAGCATTGATAATGGTTTTCAATGCTCTGTGGGCCACTATGGGGGAGCGTTGATTCCTGGGAGTGTTGGAACAACACCAAATTTTTCCCAGAATGATGCACAAGTGCAGTTCTTGACTAACTAAGCTTCCTAAAGATTGATAAGGAGAGTGAAATCTTCATATCTAACAAAAAAAATCAAGAGTAAAGAAAAAATAAAATACTGGAAACCGAGAAGAACATGTTGTTCTCCCTAGTGGAGTCGCCAATTTTGTGTTACGGAATATTTCCCCTACAGATAGGTGAAATATCCCTTGGATATATAGACCCCTATTGACCAAGACAAGAAAAAAAAAAAAATGGACACTAACGTTCCTATATATATATATATATATATATATAGGAAGAGAAGATAGAAGAAATAAGTGTGACTTAGTCTGTTTCGACGGTTGTCCCCACTGATCTTCAATCTTTGGCCTTGTTGTCCAATCTCCTATCGCGATGAATAAAGTTTGCAAGGAACACAAAAATACCTTCTACTTCTAAAATATATCATTAGACAAGAACCGATCTATATATATAGACATACATGTGCAAACAACAATTTGAAGGAAATAGGCCAAGTTATGTATTATGAAAACATGGGAACTTACAACCTTTCTACGCTAGAGTTCCTCCAAGCTTACAATCCAGTCTTTGAATGCACTCTAAAGATGTTTCTCTTAATATCATAATTATCATATACAAACTTTCTCCTCCCCCTTTTTACCTTGGAATTCCCTCATTATATAGGATTTGTAGGCTTAACCACCATGGAAGAAATAACTCATTAGATCCACAAAATTGGGATCTCCAAGATTTTTAGGGAGAAAATATTTCTCAAGAATTTCAGGGAGAAAATATCTCTCAAGTATTTTAAGGAGGAAACATATCTCAAGATCCATCAAATTGGGATTTTGGTTTGAGAAAATATCTCAACCATCCATGAGATTCTCAACTTCTCCATGAGATTAGGAAACTAAATGTGAGGTGGATTCTCACACTAAATTAATTCATTTTTTTCAAAAAATGAATAATACATGTGCACATAGTATTTTGACCTTAATATGATAAATTTCTCCTCCACACTGACTAGGGATTGTGACAAATGTTCTTTAATGGTTTCAAGGTTTTGATACTCAATAAAGTGCATGCAACACTTAGTAGGTGCATACAACACTTGATAAAGTGCATGCAACACTTAGTAAGGTGAATACGACACTTGCGACACTTAAGGCATGTAATGTATGTGACACCTAAGTGTGACATTTTGGTGTGTAACAATACCTATTTAAAGCACACTTATATTATTCCTAAGCAGTGACCCCCATATTATGTATTTGTCACACTTTGGTCATCTTCTCTTGGAGATGATTCAACAGATGCTCACTTAGTTTCACATTTCCCAAGGTAGCTTCATAGATCTCAAGGAATTATACACATATCAAGGCACTAGACACATCATCCAAGGCACTTTGGAGATATTTCCACTTGCATTAGTCACTTCCTTACATTCCATGCCACATATCTTGTAACATCCCCATTATAATCCCCAGTTTAATTAATGATTATGTAGATATAATGTGTGGCTAAGGAAAAAGCGATGTAATATGTGAATTGTATGTCTTTGTTTTATTAATAAAATGTGATGTCACTTGCTAAGGGGAAATGGACAAGAGATGGGGGTTGAATTAATCCACAAGAGAGGGGAGTGTCTAGGATAATGCCCAAGAGGGGTCCAAGGGGGAAATACCCATGTATATTAATTAAACCTATTTTCCTAAATTTGATATTTGTATATGAACCTTCCCATTTCTGATTGAGTGTTCCCAAAGCCAATCATTGAATACATGTAAGAGGGTGGGTGTGAGTAGTCACATCCCAAAGTTATTGGGAACATGGGGGTTGAGTACAATCAGCTTGGGAAAGAGTGTGAGTAAAAAAATTCAATCCAAAGAGAGGAAATTTGTATGGGTTGGGACAATAGTTTTTTTTAGTTAGTCAAGTTTGTGCATGGAAAAAAAGGAGAGAGAAAGAAACAGAGATTGAAGATGATACAACCATGGAGGGAGAATTCTAGAGAATGTTGGAGCGTAATTGGAGTGAATTGGAGTTGGAAAATTGAAGAGCCATGTTTTCAGGCTTAAAGAGTGAACTCTGGTGTGAGTTGCACTAAAACAACAAGTGTTTGATGTTGGTTTACTGATATTTTTCCTAGCAGCAAGATCCCTTATGTTCCCATCTGAGATATTCCTAGTTACCTATGCCAGAGAGACCCTGATAAAAGAATGGCACATTCCTTGGGTTAATCTTGATAAACAAATGATACATCCCTTGGGTTATCTCTGATAAAAAAAATGGTGCATTCCTTGGGTTGGACAGGTCAAGAGGAAGAGAGTTGGTGGAAAAATGGGATAGTTGTAGAAGACTATTAGTTGGGTTGAAAGTTTTATGATCTATGAGTGGACTTTGAGAGACCACCCTCTTTTTTGGATTGCTAGCCTGAGCTCAGGGGTGAATGGATGTTGATATTTGGAACAATCGATCTATGGTTATCTGGAACACCCATTCCAAGAAATTGATTGCACAACTGTTGTGAAAAGATAAGTGTTTTATCTTGTTGTTGTGTTAAATTATGAGTTTAATTGCTATGCATGAACTATGTGTATTTGGAAGTGATTTATATGTTGTTGTAATGAGTTGTTTAGCTACATTTTATGTTGATTATTAGCATGTTGTAGATGCTTCTATTTTGTGGTTATAGACAATAGCTAAATCTATTTTAAATTGAAGTTAAAAGCTACAAGAAATGAGTTAATTGTAAATGAATGAATTTTGTTAGCAGAAAATTCATTTTTAAGAGTATTATGCATCATAATGTCACTCAGATGGGCTGGGGGACATTACATTATGGTAGCAGATCTCTAGTTCAAACATCGGGCTTGTATGGGCTCGAACTAGAGTGAATTGGTGAAATTTGTTATTGCAGATTTTGTCTGTGATCGATTTGGGGGAAAAACAGAGATTTCAGAGAGAAATCCACAATTCCGTGGGAAAAATCGAAGTTTGAATGACTCTGGATGGTTTAAAAAGGTTAATGGAGTAGAGCAGTGAAGTTGCAGATCGAAATTCGACTTGGAATGGTCAAAATTTTAGTTTTAATAGTCACCTATAGAGTTATAGGCAGTTTGGTGGATCAACGGTTGAGATCTCTTTTGAACTTGAGATCAACGGTTGGGATTCACTATGATAAATTTAAAAACTAATAATTCTTCAGCCATTTGAAAGGTTGATCAGATCAACAACTAAGATTAAATCAAGGGTTGTTAAAGGGATCAAATCGATGGTTCAGATCAATCAGAGAAAGGTCAAAATTTTTCTAAGTGTTAAAGTTCACCAAGGGAAATCGTCGACAATCAATGGATAGATTGGCCAAAATGGAGAAGAGTTTGGTTCAGCCCTAATACATATCTAACCGTGATGTTCGAGGGTTTTCCAAATCTACCAAACTTTTTTCAATTGCCAATGGAAGTCGTTGATGGCCTATGTGTCGACGGTTCGACGTCGGTTGAAGTTGGCAATGTGTCTGAGTTGTCCAAGGGAATTGGTCGATGGTCGATGGGCAAGAGAGGATGATGACATCATCATCCACATTTTGTGCCACATAAAAATCCATGTCTCATGCCATGTCACCCAAGTTGACACCTCATGATGATGTGTCATGCCACATCAACATCCACATGCCATTCCACGTTAGCGAACAAAAGTGGTCGATGGTCAAATCGGTCGATGGTCAAATCGGTCGATTTGGGAAAGCATTCGACAGACATCAAGGATCATCGATCACCGATGGGACAGTGGTCAGGCATCAGAATATTCAGAAAATATTTTTTCATTCACTAACAAATATCGTTGATGATCAATTTAAGATTTTTTTGAAAATCGGGTGTCGGGGAAATGGACTGACGACCGACGGTCGGATCGGTAACTTTGGAAAAATGTTTTGCGCATCCAAAGGATCATACCAATCGTTGATGGATGACAAGGTCCTATCAATGGTTGTTGTGTATCATTATTTGAGAACAACGATGGATATTTAAATAACTGTTGCAGTAGTAAAATAGTGAACTGTGTGTGAAAGTTTCTAAAATTTTCATATTTTTGAAGGTCATTAACTTGAGGGGCATTTTTGAGGCCCTAAACGACATTTTTAGCAAGTCAAAACCCATGAGAAAAGAGTGAACAGAGAGTTCCAAGTTACACTCTATATCTTCAACTCAAATAAAATAACTCAAAGATATTTATTCAACGAGCTAAATGATTCGCAAAACGGAGCTCATATGAGAAAGTTACAGCCAAAACAGTGAGCGTAAAATTTTGACACCAATATTACTTCCAAAGGGCATAACTCTATGCTCAGAAGTTTGTTTGGGGCACAAGAGCAGTCGATGGAAATCTTATGACCCATAGAATATAGTGGTGGAGTCATATTTTGGTTATGGGTTTCCGAAAATGTGTAGGAAGAGAAGTAAGACACGTGTAGCATACATGTGTAAATTGAGTAAAACAACCTAAACTTCTCTAGACCATACTTTCAGCTTGGAGCTTGGATTTCAACAAACAAATAGTCATTGGAAATATATTTAGGAGTAGAAGACATATTTCAACCCTGAATTTTGATTTGGGCAATTAAATTTATCAGAAATTAATAAACAGATTTATGTAGCAGTACAAAAAGTGGAATTGCAACATGTAGTTGTTATAACTTTTCACTCAGAATTCATATTGAGGCATGAGTATAGTCGTTGGGAAGTTGTTTCAGGGAGGAATGCATCAAGCAAATAAAAATTTTAATTGGTGCAATGAGTCCTTCATAAATTGATGAATAAATAACATGTATTCTTTATGATGAAATGTTTTATGCTATGCATATTTCTAACAATAATTATTATATGCAAATTCCTTGCAGAATTAGAGGTACAGAAAGAAAATTTAGTTCTTATATGAGGACTATAGTCATCGAATATGCTTAAGGATATTACAGACATGAGGAAGAGATCATATGTCTACATGTCAACATGGGGAATGCTGAGACAGAGTCAAATGGAAGAAGAGATAAGCAAGAGCATGTCGCTATGAGAAGTCAGCATAGGGAAGTGCAGAGATACAGGGCTGATAATGAAAGGATTATGAAGGTTCAGAAAGAGATAATTAAAATTTTGAACATGTTGCATAGGCAAGTCAACAAGGATTCTGGCACCAAGCAAGAAGCTAGTTCTAGACAAGTATCAACATCTAGATCCCATGGAAAAAGGGATGATCATGGAAATGATAGGAATTCAAGAATCATGAGAAGGTGCCATCATTCTCCAAGGCATTCCACTAGAAGAACTCATGCAATTTTAGGACCAAGAAGCAGCCCAAGTGTATCTCATGTTCGAAGGAAAAAAAGAAGGCCAGAGGCAGAGATCTTACAAGGTGAACTCAGGAAAATAAAGCCACCTACTTTCAATGGTGAACACTGAAAGGGTGAAGAGGCAGAGGCCATTGGAAATGAAGAAATATTTCCATCTGCATGATTACCCATCCCGAGTAGACGCTAGAATTTCCACCTACCACTTGCAAGGAAAGGGATCCATGTGGTGGGATTAGCTTAAGCAAGCCAATAACCTTGATGACAAGAGGATCTCATCGAGGCAGTTCAAAGGATATTTCCAAGAGAAATATTTATCTAAGCATTACTATGAGATAAAGATGAAAAAGTTCTTTGAACTCAAGTTGGGAACCATGACAATGGAGGATTATAATAAGTGGTTCTTTGAATTGTTGAAGTATGTTGAATTCATGAAGGATGAGAAGGTTAAAATACAAAGGTTTCTAAGTGGTTTTCCCTCCTATAGTGACAAGATTCAATATGATAACCCCAAGACCTTGGAAGAAACCATAAGGAGAGAAAGGCACCTTTATGAGCAAAGAAAAGGAAGGCCAATTTTCCAAAGGGCTTGGAATGACAAGATGAAATGGAAAAACGATCAAAGACATAAAGGTTTTAATCCACCCCTTTTTAGAAATAACTTCCAAGCAAATCAACAAGGCTAGGCAGCCCAAAATGAGCGAAATAATGTAGATTCATTTGGGAAAAGGCCAAGGAAGCAACATGTTCAATGTTGGGAATGTGAGGGAAATCACTTATATGGGGATTTCCCTCACAAAGAAGAAAGAATGAGGATTTTCCACAACATTCAAGAGGATGAAACAATGAAATACATGGGAGGAAGCATGCCAAGGATTTATGTAGCCTTTGACAACAAGTAGGAAAAGTATGAATCCCCCATGATCGAAGTGGAAGGTATGATTGATAACCAACCCATAACAATTTTGATTGATTATGGAGCTATCCATAGTTACATAAATGCTAACATTGTTGAAATATTTCACTTGCAAAGAAGTAAGCATAAGAAATCTTGTTTAGTTCAGTTAGCCATTGGGGATAAAAGAAATATCAATGAGTTGGTTAAATATTTCCCGATAGACATGAATGGACTTAGCACAAAGGTAGATGTAAACATCATACCATTGGGTTCATATGACTTTATAATTGGAATGGATTGGTTGGAAAAGCATCATGTCGTCCTAGATTGTTACAAAAAGACAATCACATGTCTTGATGAGGAAGGGCAGCAAGGAAAGATTCAAGGCATTCCAATATCTGTAGTTGTTAGAGATATTTCAGCTATGCATTTGAAGAAGAGATTCAAGAAAGGATTTCATATTTTTGTATCCCATCTGGAGGAGGCAACCAAAGACAAAGTGGCAAGCATTAAAGACCATCTGTTCTTGAGGTATTTTGAAGATGTTTTTAGAGAAATCCCAATATTTCCACCAAAGAGAGACATTGATTTCTCTATTGATTTGGTGCCAGGATTTGCCCCAATGTCTAAGACACCTTATAAAATGGGCACACCAGAACTATAAGTGTTGCAAATGCAGCTTGAATAACTTTTGAAGAAGGGGTATATACGCCCAAGTGTGTCACCTTGGGGAGCCTCGGTTCTTTTTTTGAAGAAGAAGGATGGAACCTTAAGGCTGTGTATTGATTTCAGACAACTTAATAAGGTTACCATAAAGAATAAGTATCATTTTCCAAGAATTGATGATTTGTTTGATCAACTAAAAGGTGTGAGAATATTTTTTAAGATTGACTTGAGATCGGGATATCATAAAGTAAGGATAAAATAAGAAGACATCAACAAGACAACATTCAAAATAATATATGGGCATTATGAATTCATGGTAGCTCCATTTGGACTATCAAATGCCCCATTAGTTTTTATGTGTTTGATGAATGGAGTGTTTAGGGAGTACTTGGATAGGTTTGTGATTGTGTTCTTAAATGATATACTCATCTATTCCAAATCCAAAGAGGAACATGAGCATCATTTAAGAATGGTGTTGCAAATTTTAAGAGAGCATAAACTGTATGCTAAGCTAAGTAAGTGCATATTTTACCAAAATAAGATTCACTAATTGGGGCATATAATTTCAACAACAGGAATGTAAATTGATCTTGAGAAGATAGAGGCCATTAGAGGATGGTCAGCACGAAAGAATGTGACAGGGGTCATATCATTCATGGGTCTTTCTACTTATTATCGAAGATTCATAAAAGGTTTTTCAAAGATTGCAAGTCCAATCACTTCTTTGCAAAAGAAGGGAGTGAAGTTTGAATGGACTTCCAAGTGTGAAGAGAGTTTTCAATAGTTGAAGGGAATATTGACAGGCACTACAATATTGAAGATTGCAGATACAAATGAAGATTTTTTTGTGTGCACCGATGCATGCAAGAAATGACTTGGTGGATTTCTCAATCAAAGGGACCATGTGGTAAGCTATGATTCCATAAATTAAAAGATAATGAGATGAATTATGATACACATGAATTGGAGTTAGCAGCGATTGTACATGCATTAAAAATATGGAGGCATTACCTTATGGGGAAAAAATTTCAGCTAAGGGTAGACCATTGTGGTTTGAACCATTTGTTTGGACAACCAACACTAAATGCTAGACAAACTAGATGGTTGGAATTTCTAAGTGAATATGAATTCAAAATTAAGCATAAAAAGGGAAAGGAAAATCAAGTGGATGATACACTCAGCAAGAGAGCTCATGAAGTGCATATTGCATCCATCATCATGCACCTGACAGAACTGAAATACAACGTTATTATATCAACAAATTCAGATTAGCACTATGTGGAAATAAAAGAGACATTACAACAAGGTAATTCTCAGCAGAAATTTAATTATTATGAGATAAAAGAAGATGGAATTATCATGTACAAAGATAAAGTATATGTGCCCAATTCCAGTGAGCTGAAAAATGCAATGCTGAAGGAGATGCATAATGTTCCATATGTGGGGCACCCAGGATATCAGAAAACAATTGTAGCAGTAAGAAGCCAATATTTTTGGCCATGAATGAAGATATAAGTGGCTAATTACATAGCCAAATGTCTAGAATGCCAAAAAGTAAAGATAGAACATAGACACCCAACAAGTTTGTTATAGCCATTTCCCATTCCAGAATGGAAGTGGGAAGTAGTTACAATTGATTTTATTACTAAGATTCCCATGACAATGAAGCAACTTGATTCCATCATGGTGGTGGTGGAAAAATTGACTAAGGAAGCATATTTCATTCCATTAAAGACTACACACACGGCCACAAATATTGCATAAATTTATATGAAGGAAGTTTCTAGGTTACATGGAGTGCCTAAGGAAATAGTTTCAAATAGAGATCCAAAGTTTACATCTAATTTTTGGAAAGGTTTGTTCAAGGGATTTGGAACAAATTTAAATCTTCATACAATATATCATATAGAGTCAGATGGGAAAAGAGAAAGGACTAACAGGATAATTGAGGACATTCTTATAATGTATGTGATGGATTAGCCATCAAAGTGGGAAGATTTTATTCATTTAGTTGAATTTTCCTACAACACTAGGTATTGTGCCTCATTGAAAATGAGTTCATTTGAATCATTTTATGGAAGAAAATGTAACACACCAGTGAGTTGGGATAATCTAGCAAACAGATCAGTTGTTGGGATAGAATTGTTAAAATAAATGGAAGAATAGATGGCAAAGATTAAGCAAAATTTAAAATCTACCTAGGATACGCAGAAAAGTTATGCATAAAAGAACAAAATTTTCAGAGATTTTAAAGTGGGAGAACATGTGTTCTTAAAAGTAAAGGCAAAGAGAAGTTCGATAAGATTAGGAAGTTTCCCGAAGTTGGCAGCAAGATATTGTGGGCCTTTTGAAATACTAGAAAAGATAGGGCCAGTTGCATACATGTTAGGTTTTCCTACATCCATGAGAGTGCATAATGTATTTCGTCTGTCATTGTTAAATAAATATGTGTCTGATCCTAACCACATAATTGATTGGAATGTGATCGAGGTGGAGCACAAAGGGGATTTTCAAGTGGAATTAGTACACATCCTAGACCGGAAAGTCAAAGTGCTCAGAAAAACTACATAGGGCTGGTAAAGGTTCAATGGACCTAATATGGTCCTAAAGATGCTACATGGGAGAATGAAGAAAACATGTGGGAAGAATACCCATAAATTTTTTATGGATTTCAAGAAAACATAATGCAAGACTCCATTTTGAGTGGCTAACTTTATGGAACCACATCTCTGAGTCCTAATCAACTGCGTTGGGGACCTTGGTAAAAGAATGGATCATTCCTTGGGTTAGCCTTGATAAACAGATGGTGCATCCCTTGGGTTATCCCTGATAAACGGATGGTACATTCCTTGGGTTATTCTTGATAAACGAATGGAGCATTCCTTGGGTCAGCAAGTTGAAAGGAACATCAGATTTTGGTTGGAGCTACTGCTGGAGTTGTTAAATTGTGGAATTTTATTTCTAAGTATTTGTGATGTAATTTTCATATATATATATATCGGCATAGAGTGCACCGAGGAAAGTGCACAATTGTAGGGGAGGGGGAATGTAACATCCCCATTATAATCCCTAGTTTAATTAATGATTATGTAGATATAATGTGTGGCTATAGCCAAAGTGATGTAATATGTGAATTTTATTTCCTTGTTTTATTAATAAAATGTGATGTCAGTTGCTAAGGGGACATGGACAAGAGATGGGAGCTGAATTAATCCACAAGAGAGGGGAGTGTCTAGGATAATGGCCAAGAGGGGTCCAAGGGGGACATACCCATGTATATTAATTAAACCCATTTTCCTAAATTTTCTATTTGTATATGAACCTTCCCATTTATTATTGAGTGTTCCCAAAGCCAATCATTAAATATGTGTAAGAGGGCGCGTGTGAGTGGTCACATTCCAAAGTTATTGGGAACATGGGGGTTGAGTACAATTAGCTTGGGGAAGAGTGTAATTCAATAAAGGCAAGCTAAAGAGAGGAAATATGTATGGGTTGGGACAATAGTGTTTTTTAGTTAGTCAAGTTTGTGCATGGGAAACAAGGAGAGAGCAAGAAACAGAGCTTGAAGATGATGCAGCCATGGAGAGAAAATTAATATAGAGCATGCTTGAGTGCAATTGGAGCAAATTGGAGCTAGAAAAATGAAGATCCAGGTTTTCGGTCCTGGAGAGTGAACTCCGATGTGATTTGCACTAAAACAACAAGTGTTTGTTGTTGGTTTTTTGATAGTTTTCCTAGCAACAAGATCCATTGTTTTCCCAACTGAGAGATTGCTAGCTACATGTGCTAGAGATACCCTGATAAAAGAATGGCACATTCTTTGGGTTGATCCTCATAAATATATGATACATCCCTTGGGTTATCCTTGATAAACAAATGGTGCATTCCTTGGGTTGGACAGGTCATGGGAAGAGAGTTGGTGGAAAATTGGAATAGTTGGAGGAGAATATCAGTTTGGTTGAGACTTTTATGAGTTGTGGGTGGGTTGTGAGAAACCACCCTCTTTTGTGGATTGCTAGCCTCAACTTGGGGGTGAGTAGTTGTTGATATTTGGAATAGTCAAGCTATTCTTGGGTGGAACATTCGTCCCAAGCAGCTGGTTGCACAACTGTTATGAAAAGATAAGTGGTTTATCTTGTTGTGTTAAATTATGAGTTTAATTGTTGTGCATGAACTCTGTGTATTTGGAAGTGATTTATATGTTGTTGTAATGAGTTGTTTAGTTGCATTTTATGTTGATTATTAACATGTTGTAGATTCTTTTATTTTATGGTTATAGACAATAGCTAAATATGTTTTAAATTGTAGCTGAAAGCTACAGAAAATGAGTTAATTGTAAATGATTAAATTTTGTTAGTAGAAATTTCATTTTTAAGAGTATTGTGCACCGCAATGTCACTCAGATGGGTTGGAGGACATTACAGATCCTAGAGAACTCTCCTAATTCACCACTTTTTGAGTTATTTATTACTTGATTTAAGGGTAGAACTCACACATGTGGACGTCATACTAGTCATTGGGGGTCTTATGACTCATTTTTTACTTGGAGGGTCAATTTATGTGCTTTGTCGAGGTATATTTGATTGAGATATGGAGATGGTCATACCTTAGTGTTAGGAATATGATCATAGAGAAATAAAAATAAAACAAATCAAAATGAATGAGGAAATAAAACATAGAAAAATAAAATACAAGAGAGACATTGATATACGTGATTCACCCGATATGGAATACATCCATGGAAAAACAACTAGTCCTTCCTTTATTTTGTCCAAAAAAATGAAGGGATAACACCTACACCATATTCATTGCAATCTCCTCTTCACTCTCTCGCAATCTTCTCTCCCAGTCACACACACTCTCTCATTTTATAAACTTCACCATTACAATACAATATATAGGATCATGTAACATCCAAAAAATCCCTAATCCATTGACCTGGATTAGATTACAACCTGAATTCCTTATCTAGAATTAGAAAACCATGGGCTTGAAAACGTGTGCCAAAACCACCCAAAACAAACACAAAAAAAATCCCCAAAAATTTTGCTCGGGGGCTTTGTCCACCCTGTGACCCCCCTGCTATGCTCAACGCAATGTAACAACACGCAGGGATAATCATGCAAAGAATATAACACATACCCAAAAGTTAAGAACTAGGATCCAAACACGACTAAAACAAGACCTCTGAAACATGAAGATAATCAGGCTCCACAACCAACAATATCCCACTTGAAGACTAATCACAGTAACTCCACAGCTATTGCATATGTTGGACTATGCTCCAACTTTGGACCTGGAAATTTTCTCATCTTCACCACCATGCTTGAAGGCTAATTGAAACAAAGAAGGAACTTAGTTTCTCCTTGCTTACTGTCTGCGTTAACATGTTTATAGGATTCTGGCTAGTGTGTATCTTTTCCAGCTTCAACTCTCCATCTTCCAAAATTAATCATACGAAATGGTACTTGAGTTGTACATGTTTAGTATTATAATATAAGGCTGGGTTATTTGCAAGATGAATGGAACTTTGGCTACCATTGTATGAATTTTTATTCTTCTTCTTCTTTCTCAATTCCTCCATAAACCTTTGTAACCAAATCATCTCTTTTCTAGCCTCTATAGCAACGACTTAATCTGCTTCCATTGTTAAAAGTGAAAAAACCTTTTTCAATTTTGAAATCTAACTTATTTTTGTTCCACCTAAAGTAAAAACATACCATGTGGTGCTCCTCCTACTATCTATATCACTTGTCATATCTAAATAAGCATATCCCTACATAATAGTGTTTGAACCTCCAAAACATAATGCCTGAGTGGTAATACCTCTCAAATACCTGAGAATCCACTTTATTTCCTTCTAATGCTATTTTCCTAGATTGTTCATATGCATGCTCACAACTCCACTGCATGTGCAATATCTGGCCTTGTGCAAACCATTGCATACATCAAGTTGTCAATTGTCGATGAGTATGGAACCTTGAACATGTAGTCTATTTGCTCTTGTGTCTTGGGACACATCTTCTTATTCAATTTGAAATGGTTGGCCAAAGGTGTACTAAGTAGTTTTGCATCCTACATTTAAATCTTTCCAACATCTTCTCTATGTACTCCCCTTAGACAATGTTAATTTGTAATTTTTCCTATCTCTTGTTATTCTCATGCCAAGGATTTGCTTTGCAGTACCCAAATCCTTCATCACAAATGAATTATCTAATTTATTTTTTAGCACATTTATATCCTGCATATTAGACCCTACAACAAGCATGTCATATACATACAATGGAAATATAATATAGTTTCCATTATCTAGTCTCTTAAAATAAACATAGTGGTCTAAATGACATCTACTATAACCTTATTCTGTCATAAACCTATCAAATTTCAATTAGCACTATCTTGGAGCTTGCTTTAGGCCATAAAATCTCTTCTTCAGCCTGCATACTAATTTCTCCTTCCCTTTGACCTCATACACCTATGGTTGTTGCATATAAATATCTTCCTCCAAATCCCCATGGAGAAAATCTATCTATATATCTAATTGTTCAAGATGCAAATCTTCTACTGCCACTAGACTTGAAATAGTTCAAATTGAAGTCATTTTAACAACAAGAGAAAATATTTCATCAAAATATATACCTTTCTTTTGTGCAAAATCCTTTACAACAAGTCTGGCCTTGTACCTATTTTTGCCTCCATCTTATTCCTTCAACCTATATACCCATTTATTCTGCAATGATATTTCACCTACAAACAATTGAACCAAGTCCCAAGTCTAGTTATGTGCCAAGGATTTCATCTCCTCTTTCATGCCTTACTCCCACTTCTTTCCGGTTTCTACCTGAATTGCTTCTTCATATTGTTAGGATATTTAGACACTTAGGAGTTAGTTAAGATCAAATTGGTCTAATATGTAATTAGGTAAAAGTGTGTTTCTTTAGTATGCATTATTATTCCTTTGTAGTTAGTTAATATGACGGTCACGATATGTTCCCGACATAGATTGATCCAACAGATCATATTATCCTTGATCTTAACGACTACATTGATCTGTGGCCTAACACCTGATTGGTCCATGATATCTATTTAAAGAGCATGGAGGGTGATTTTTTCGATGATCAATTGTGACAGTCTCTCTTGAAAAACTCTCTGTAATATTTTTTATTTTACATTAATAAATTGCTCCAAGTGGCCATGTTGGTTGGGGTTGTGGATGTTTCCCCATAGGTGTTTTACCATGTCAAAAAATCAGTGTGTTGATATTTGATCTTTTTGGGTGAGTAGTTATTGAAGGTGTTCATCCTTTGTTGGAATACTTGTGTTTTCAAACATGGTATCAAATCACATTTGAAGACCCACTCTCATTGTAGATCAAAATCGTGAAGACATGTTGCCACATATATGGTTTCTTCCATTCTTCACATTTATGGGATAAGAGGACTATTCCAATGCATCCGAAGAACTCATTTCAGTTAGGAATGTCTTTCATTTCCCTCTAAAAGGTTTTTGTTTTCCCAAGATACAACCATTTTAGTCAGATCCAAAGGTATAAAGCATGAATACGCCCTTTTAAATTTTTGCAGAGATAATATTTCTTGGAAAGTTGTTCAATACTGAGAGGGGGGGGTGAATCAATATTGCTTCTTTTTCACAAATTAAATTAATTATTCGTTGTTAATTTATGAACCATACAATTTATCAACAAGAATGTACATAAAATTGAAATTAAATGTAACAATCATAAAAATTATAATTCAGTTACAAGTTTTAGTTTGCAATAGACACCAATGTCTCTTCTTTTGAGCACCAACTCAAGGAGACACCAATTCCCTATTTTCCAAGCACCAACTCCCTGTAGGTCAAGCTCCAAAGTGTAAAGGACTCCAATCCTTTGTTTTTCAAGCATCAACTTGAGGAACCTACAACTCCTTGTTTCAGGCTTCAACCTATAGAGGACTCCAATCCTCCCTTGCTCCTCCCTTCCACCCTTACTTCGTTTGAGTGTTTCAATATTTTCCTTGGACTTTGTATGTGTTTTAGATCTTCTAAATTAGACCACAAAGACATTGTCTTCTCACCATATATTTATGTTTATATAATATTCCAACAGGTGTGAAATTGAACCATTATGTCCTTCATACATAACAATGCACCTCTTCATTTTGTTTAACAACAAGTAATGTTTGTCTTTTAACTTAGAATTAATATATTACTCTATTATTATTTATACATTATCGTGAAAGATCTTCAATTTAGTAAGAGGGATAATTTGTCATCATAATTATGTTGATCAAACTTTTAAGAGTCGAGGGTAAAATCATGATGCTGGGTAACACTTTTGCTTGTTTTATGACAAAAAAAACTGTATTTTCACAAGTTCTTGAACTTCTGGCATACAAAAGTATTTTTTTTATTTAGAATTTCACTTTACAGTAAAAACAAAACTTGTAAATAATTTTGTTATCTTTC
>ML825395.1:65657-76875 GCA_009831015.1 Picea engelmannii | reverse complement strand
AATTCTCAAACTAAATTCTGAGTATTTGTAGGAGTCTGCTACCTCCAAAGATGAAGTAAGATGGAGAGAATTTGCAGTTTCCTGCAAACAGTCCCATTTTCAAGTTTTCGGCCGAAATATTCTTTCGGCCGAAACCTAGTTTTAACGGAATCTGTTAAAAATAAATGTTTCGGCCGAAAAGTATTTCGGCCGAAATATTCTTACCACAGGAAAATAATTCATTCAAAAAACATTGTACACGAATTTTGACGGCACCGTTAAATTTGACGTGAAAATTTTCGGCCGAAAAATATTTCGGCCGAAAGTAACATTTGTTCGGCCGAAAAATTGCCACTAGAAATTTTGGAGACCCGATTGTCACGAAAGTGTTACCCAGATTCATGATTTTACCCTCGATCACATGTATGGATCGACTTCATTATTTTGATCCCACATTTTCGTTGCATCCTTAGTTCTCAATAGATCATAGTCAAGTTTTTACTCTACTATCTGGTGCATTTTCCTATCCCTGAAATGGGAAGGTGCTAGTTTGAGACTCCCCTTTGTTTTTCATATGACCAAAATGTTGTGACCAACAGCTAGATACATAAGGCGCATGGCTTGTTTTATGTTTTAACATGTAGGCACTTCATTTCACCAAGTGACCATATATCGCAACCAAGTGTATGATAACCCAGTTTTCCCTTTAAATCATTGCCACTTTACATATGACCTCAACCTGTTACCAAGGGAGACCACCCACACACCTTATCCAAGCACTTAACCAAATCAATGGTTGGGTTTTAAAATTTGGCACAAAAAAAATTCACGTCCACATCTATTTTGACTCTAGTCAATACTCAACATAATGTGAAATAACGAGGGTCGTTCGATCTTGATCAACGGGGGACTCAAAATAATATAAATTGGTTTCGATAAAAACTTTGGATCTGAGTTTGTGTTGAATCTAGTCAACTTCCAACCAACCCTAAAATGATTGTGGACCGTCGGATCCAATCGACGATGGACTCAAAAATTACAAAGTTATATTTGAATTACACCTTCACGTCATGGCTTGGGAATTAATGATCGTCCTAATTAAATATGTTAAATCAATTCGATCCATACGATCATGCTCTCATTCTGATCCAATGATCAATTTTGAGTTCTAATCTTGACGATTCCTATAGATTGGTCCAGTAATCTAACGATCATAGTGAAATTATGATGATCAGATGGCAATTAATTCACCAGTTTTCAATCATTTGCATTTGATTCAAGAGAATACTCATATATTATTTGTCTCGACAATAATGGATGTAGATGAATTACATTTGGGCACTTAAGTTAACAAACTTAATGGATTAGACATAAACACAGTTTGAGATATGGACTAAAGGGAGATTGTTAATCCTTGTCACGGATCAAAGTATTAAACCATGTGATTGTTGTTATAATAGCACTAACACAATGATATGAGGAATCAATTTGTGCCAAAGTTGTATTCATTGTTCCAGTATATGGTAAAGACATAGGCATAACACTAGACAAAGTTTGATTGTAAAATTCTTCCATGATATATTCAAGGATGAACAATATACTTTTTGCTAGAACATTCATGTGAATACATGGACATTAATCAAGCTCTCAACATATACAAAGTTGTAGACCATGTTAATGACCCCCTTTTGACATCAAATATACTTTGTATCCAAAATTTTGTCTCAATACCATATTATCCCTATTTTTACATTCATGTCAACTTCATAGCATTATGTCCAATATTGAGCATATTGACCTCCTTTGACATCAATGCCAACACCATGTTCAAAATTATCCCCCTTTGGCATTGATGACAACAAAGTAAAAACCCCTTATTTCTTAATTGGGTTTTACTATTTATCCTCCCCCTTTGACAGCAATATCAGAAGGAATATTTCTATGCTCCCCCTGAGGTTATACTCCCCCTACCCATGTACTCCTTATCTGATGTAATTTAATTAGAGATAGAGATTTCACCCAATTTTTGTCTAAGGTATTCAAAAGTATTCATGGGTAAAAGTCTTGTTAATATATCTGCAATTTGTTCTTTAGTATCCACATATTCTACTTTAGCAAATTTTTTGGGAAACATGTTCCCTTAAAAAATGAAATTTAATTGGGATATGCTTGGTTTTTGAGTGCATGACAAGATTCTTAGAAATGTTTATAGCACTAGTATTATCACAGTTCATAAGAATTGGATGATCATACTTTACTTGTAAGTGAGGTAGAAACAATATATCCATGTTTTGTTGTAGATAGTGATATGGAGGGTTGATTCTTACTTAGCCATGACATAAGACATTTTCCTAGGAAGAATGTTTTTCCACTAGTGCTCTTTCTATCATCCACACTTCCAACCCTGTTTGCATCAGTATATGCAGTTAATGTGAAGTATTATGTTCTTGGATACCATAATCCAAAATCCAAGGTGCCCTTGAGACATCTAAACATCCTTTTAACTGCCTCATATGTGTCTCTTTAGGTGCAGATTGAAATCTGGCCACTAATCCTACACCTTGCATGATCTATGGTCTTGTTGTTGTTGCATATAATAGGCTAACAATCATTGATCTATACACGTCTTGGTATACTTCTAGTGATTCATCATCGTTGCTTATTTTGCATCATGTAATCATAGGAGTGTTCATAGGTTTACAATATTCCATTTGAAATTTCGTCAACATTTCTTTAATGTATTTGGTCTGAGATATGAATATTCCTTTGTCTGATTTTGAAACTTGTAATCCTAGGAAGAATTTCAGTTCACCAAGCATTGACATCTCAAATTATTTTTGCATTTCTATAGCAAATTGCTTGCTTAGAGGATTTAGATTAATTCCAGAGATTATGTCATCCACATATACTACAACAATAATCATATTTTTATTTTCAGTTTTAATGTAAAGATTGTTGTCAGTAGCTCATATTTTGTATCCTTGTTGATGTAGATGATTATCAAGTCTTGAAAACCATGCCCTAGGAGCTTGTTTGAGACCATAAAATGATTTCTTTAATTTGTAGACATAGTCTTTATTTTCTGATAATAAAAAACCTTCAGGTTGTTCTATATAAAATTCTTCTTCTATATTTCCATTTAAGAATGTTGATTTGACATCCATTTGATATATTTTGAAGTTTTTAAATCATGCAAATTCCAAGAACATTATGATAGCTTCTAATCTAGCTACTGGGAAAAATGTTTCCTCAAAGTCAATCCCTTCTACTCATGCATATCCTTTGCACACTACTCTTTCTTTATTCCTTATAATTTCACCATCTTCATTAACTTTGTTTTTAAAAATCCACTTGGTCCCTACCACATTTTTTTTTTATTTTGGTCTTGGGACAAGTTCCCAAGTCTGATTCTTTTCTATTTGATCAAGCTCTCCATTCATGGATTTAATCCAATCTTCATCTTTGTTGGCCTCTACAAATGTTTTGGGTTCTATTAGGGAGAGCATTGATTGTTCTGATTCATATGTTATCCTTCTTCTTGTTTCAACTCCAACACTTTTGTTTCCTATTATTTGACTTTCAGGATGATCTCTTTGTACTCTTCTTGATGGTGCTTTTGAATATTGTTTTGGTGATACTTCCTCTTAATTTTCTTCTTCACTTTGTGATTCTTCTTCTTGTATTTATTCAATTTCTTCTTCATCATCACCATCTCTTCTTCTTTCATCAATTTGTGAATTGTCTTGAGATTTGTTTCTTCTTGGTGTTAGATCATCCACCTTTACGTTTGCACTTTCCACAATTTTGTGCAATATCATATTGTAGCATCTGTAGGCCATTTTATCGGATGAGTAACCAAGAAATATGCCTTCATCTAATATGGAATCAAATTTTCTTAGATTGTCATCATCTCTTTTTATATAGCATTTTATCCCAAAGACTTTGAAGTGTTTTACTTATGCTAGGAGTTTGGCTTCATTTAACATAGTTCTGGCTGCTTCTTGAACAGTTCTATTTTTCCTTTCAAAAACTCCATTTTGTTGAGAAGTTCTTGGAGCTGAAAAGTGTCTTTTAATTCCATGAGTTTCAAAAAACTCATTGAACTCATATGAGGTAAAATCCCCTCCATTTTCTGATCTTAGACACTTGATTTTGACATTAGTCTCATCTTCAACATGTGCTTTGAAGGATTTGAATTTTTTGAATGCTTATGGTTTCTCTTTAAGAAAATATACCCAAGTCATCCTTGTATATCCATCAATGAATAAAATGAAGTAATGTTCACCTTGCACGCTTTTAGTTCTTGTTGATCCTTAGAGGCCAGTGTGAACAAGTTCTAATGGTTTTGATGTAGAGTATTCTTTTGTCTCGAATCTTACTCTTGTCTTCTTTCCATGTTGGCAGTGCCTACAAACATAGTTTGAAGGTTTAATAATATTTGGCATATCTCTCACAACTTCCTTTTTATTGAATTTTATCAAATTGTCAAAGCCTTTATGTCCCATTATTTTGTGCCATAGCCAATTTTCCTCTATTTGGCTCATGCAACATTTTTCTTCTTCTTCAATGTTTAAGATATAAACATTGCTTGGTGTCCTTGGTGCAACAACCACTAGTTTTCATGAGTCTTCTTTTCTAATTTCACATTTTTGAGATTCAAATATGAGTATGTGTCCCTGATCACATGTTTGGCTTACACTGAGGAGATTAGGCTTCAAATTTTCAACTAATAGCACATTTTCTTCTTTAGATTTATTATTTCCTAAACTCACTATGCCCTTTCCAAGTATCTTGGCAGAGACATTATCTCCAAATGTAACACTTCCTTTTTTCTTTCCTTTTCAGACTCAAGAATTTGTCTTGATCTCCAGTCATATGCTTTGAACATCCACTGTCAATATATCATTGAATCCTTTTATCTTTTGCATACAAGGAAACCTTATACTTTGTTTCTTTTTCTTCCATTTTTTTTCTTTCCATGCCTTCTTATGCTTTTCTTCTTGAATTTTTGAAGTTTTTATGGGAAGCTTTGGTGGTATACAGTCACTAGATTTGTGACCATAATTGTTGCATTTGTGGCATTCAACATTATAATTTTGCAATGGAGAGAATAAATTATATTTTCTGTTCTCTTGATTATTATTATTCTTGATGTTCTTATAACCATATCTATGAGCATTTTTATGATTGTATTTTTCATAAGCTCTACAATGTAATGCTTTGTGCCCAAAATTATTGCAAGAGAAACAATAGCCAAGAAAGAGATGTTGATATTGTTTTGGGGGAGCTCTTGTAGTTGTTTTCCTTCTATGTTCATTTTCTTTTGAAGGGAGAGAAAATTTATGTTGATTAGTCTTTATTTTTCCTTCTTCGTTTTTGAATGAGATTTGAAGGGCAATTGCATAACTTTTTGGATTTTTATCAGTTTGTTGAGATGTAAAGTTAGATCCTTTGTTACACTTCTTTTGATCATAACCCAATATTGACTTATTGCTTGACGATATTTTACTGGTAAGAATATCATACAAAATTCTTGAATTATTTTCAAATCTTGATTGATTATTTCCTTTCTCAAGTTCTCTTTTTAGAAAAAACAATTTTAGCCTCTAGTTTTTCACAGTCTAGTTGCTTTTCATTGAGTTATTTACTTGTGACCTCTTCAATTATTTTGGCTTCTTGGATTTGAGTCTTTAATTCAATAATGACTTGTTATGATTCCTTGATGGTTATTAAAACTTCCTTTTCTCTTGATTTTTTTTTCCTTCATATTCTAATAGTTGTTCTCTTAATTATTTGTTCTTCTTTTTATATTTTCTCATTTCTTGAAGAGAAATAATAAGTTCTCCTTCAAGGTCTACTTCGCCTTCAACTTTAGAGTTTTCTTCATTATCTTCAGCAACTTTATTTTGATTTTCTATGCCCATAAAGAAAAGTTTTGTCTCATCATCTTCACTCATGTCAGATGAACTATTGTCTTCTTTGGAGTAGAAGTTTTTATTTTTCTTGTATAATTCTTCTTGTTTCTAGTTTTTCTCTTCTTAAGTTATTTATGTTTATAATTATCTTCATCATCACTGTCCACTTGCTTGGGATAGGGACATTTGGAGGCAAAACGCCCAACTTTTCCACAGTTGAAGCACTTAAAGGGTAGCTTCCCTTTATATTTCCTAGACCCTTTATGGAGTTTCCTTATAAAATTGGCCTCTTTTTCATCTAATATGTCTTAGTGGTTTTCATTTGGCACATAATCATGGTTCTTTGTTTCTTTTGATGCTTTGAAGGTTGTTTCCCTTTTTGATGACTTTTCTTGTCCGGTTCTCATTTCATAGGCTATAAGAATGCCATGAAGTTATTTCATTGTAAGTTTGTCAAGGCCTTCTAAATTTTCCAAGGTAGATATATTGGCATCATATCTCATTGGTAATGACCTTACCACCTTTTGGACAATAATTTTGTTTTTTAACTCTTCTCCCATTGCTCTGATTGAATTGACTATTGCATCCACTTATTGAAAATATTTTGCAATGTTTTCTTCCTCTTTCATCTTTAGACTTTCAAGCTACCCTCTGTATGTTTGAAGTTTGGATTGCTTGACTTTTCCATCTCCTTCATAGACGACTTTAATTTTGTCCAAGATTTGTTTTTTTGATTTACAGTGCATCACTTTTACAAATATAGGATTTACTAATCCAACCAAAATTGCATTAACAACCCTTGAATTATCATTGCAAAGTTTCTTTGCAGCAGCATCTAAAGGTGCAGTAGTTGGTGCAGTGTAACCATTTACCACAAATAGCCAAACATCACATCCAATATCCATCATGTAACTTCTGATCCTTATACTCCAAAATGCATAATCATTTCCTTTGAAAAATGGTGCTCTATTAGAGGGCATTCCTTCTTGTTGATCCATTGGATTCCATAGAATATGCCTTCAAGTGGTTATACTGTGGTGAAGGAACCCACTCTGATACCAATTTTTGGAATGTTGTTCAATACTGAGAGGGGGGGTGAATCAATATTTCTTCTTTTTCACAAATTAAATTAATTCTTTAATAATTAATGAACCATACAATTTATCAACAAGAATGTATAGAAAACTGAAATTGAACGTAAAAATCATAAAAAATATAATTCAGTTACAAGTTTTAGTTTGCAAGAGACAAAAATCTCTCTTATTTTTAGCATTGACTCAAGGAGACATTAATCCCATGTTTTCCAAGCACCAAATTGAGGAAGCACCAACTCCCTGTAGATTAGGCTCCAACCTGTAAAGGACTCCAATCCTCTATTTTTCAAGCATCAACTTGAGGAAGCTGCAACTCCATGTTTCAAACTTCAACCTGTAGAGGAATCCAATCCTCCCTTGCTCCTCCCTTCCACCCTCACTTCATTTGAATGTTTTAGGATCTTACTTGGACTCTATCTATGTTTTAGATCTTTTGAATTAGACCACAACGACACTTTCTTCTCACCATATATTTCTATTTATATAATATTCCAATGGGTGTGAAATTGAACCATTGTGTCCTTCATACATCACAATGTGCCTCTTCATTTTGTTTAACAACAAGTAATGTTTATATTTTAACTTAGAATTAATATCTTCCTCTATTATTATTCATACATTATCGTGAAAGCTCTTTAATTTAGTAAGAGGGCTAATTTTTCATCATAATTATGTTGATCAAAATTTTAAGAGTTGATCATAGGTATGGATCAACTTCACTATTTCGATCCCACACTTTCACTGCATCATTAGTTCTCAATAGATCATAATCAATATTTTACTCCACTATCTGGTGCATTTTCCTATACCTAAAATGAACAGGTGCTAGCTTGTGACTCCCCTTTGTTTTTCATATGATCAAAATGTTGTGACCAACAGCTATATACATAAGGTGCATGGATTGTTTTATGTTTTAACCCGTAGGCACTTCATTTCACCAAGTAACCATATATCATGACCAGGTGTTAAAAAATTTGGACCTTTAACTCATCGCCACTTTACATATGACCTCAACCTATGATTGAGGGTGACCACCCACACACCTTATCCATACACTTAACCAAATCAATGGTTGGGTTATAAAATTTGGCATAAAAAAAATTTCGCATCTGCATCTATTTTGACTCTGGTCAATACTCAACATAACGTGAAAAAACGAGGGTCATTAGATCTTGATCAACGGTGGACTCGAAATAATGTAAAGTGGTTTTGATAAAAACTTCAAATCCGATTTTGTTTTGCTCTGGTCAACTACCAACCAACCCCGAAGTGATTGTGGATTGTCTTATCCAATCGATGGTGGACTCAAAAATTACAAAGTTGGATTTGAATTACACCTTTGGGTCCTAGCTTGGAAATTAATGATCATACTAGTTCAATATGCGAAATCAATTCGATCCACACAATCGTTCTCTTATTATGATCCAATGATCAATGTTGAGTTATAATCTTGATGATTCTTGTAGCTTGGTCCAGTGATCTAACGATCACAATGAAATTATGATGATCAGATGGGAATTAATTCGCCAATTTTCAATCATTTGCATTTGATTCAGGAGCATACTCATACATTATTTATCTCAACAGTAAAGGATGTAGATGAATTACATTTGGGCACTTAAGTTAACAGACTTAATGGAGTAGACATAAACACAGTTTGAGATATGGACTGGAGGGAGATTGCTAATCCTTGTCATGGATCAAAGTATTAAACCATGTGATTGTTGTTATAATAGCACTAACACAATGATATGAGGAATCAATTTGTGCCAAAGTTGTATTCATTGTTCCAATATATGGTAAAGACATAGGCATAACACTAGACAAAGTTTAATTGTAAAATTATTCCATAATATCTTCAAGGATGAACAATATACTTTTTGTTGGAACATTGATGTGAATACATGGACATTAATCAATCTCTCAACATGGACAGAGTTGTAGACCATGTTAATGACCCCCTTTTGACATCAAAGATACTTCATATCCAAAAACAATTATGAATACCATATTATCCTGTCTCAATACCATATTATCCCTCTTTTGACATTCATGTCAACTTCATAACATTGTGTCCAATATTGAGCATATTGACCTCCTTTGACATCAATGCCAACACCATGTCCAACATTATTTTGGTTTTATATCAGTTTTTTGTTTTTTTTTCATTTTCCAGGTTACTAATCTTTTCAATCTACGTATGCTCTTTGCCCCACGCTCTAGGAGATCTCGGTAAATCATAAAC
This sequence comes from Picea engelmannii, assembly GCA_009831015.1. Lineage (NCBI taxonomy): Eukaryota > Viridiplantae > Streptophyta > Pinopsida > Pinales > Pinaceae > Picea > Picea engelmannii. The sequence goes on along the minus strand of ML825395.1, from coordinate 67,642 downwards.
ATAGCGTAAAGGGTTTTCATGTATGTATATGTTATTTTTCGTGCACTCTGTAAGGTAATCAAGATCTAACCCTTGTTGTCATCGAGAAGAGAAATGTGTTTCTTGTGTGAAAATTTTTTTTATGAGTACACTCTCCAAGTTTATATTCCATAACAACAACACGCCCAATACTCCTTCTAAATAATATAATGTGTTTTGCACTAGCTCAATTGGTTAAAAGTTGTTTTATTAAGTTAGAGGTCTTGAGTTCAAGTCTTCTTTTGTTACTTTTTTTGAAAAAGTTCATGCATCCATTGTGAAGTATATTTCACTTAAATTATAAAAGTGAATCACTATAAGTAGCTATAATATTTTATTTTTATTTATTTATTTTGCATGCAACTTTCATTTATAAAGTAATTTCATTATAAAAGTGATCCTCACTTATTCTATAAAAGTGGGTCACTTCATAAACAACTTGTTTGTAAAAGTGAGGTTATTAGAAGGAGGTGTATCACCACATGGACCAACTCCTACTTGCCACATGTCTCTTTGGTTATTGTTTATGCATGTTTATCCGAAGTCCATTTTTAGTGTCGTTTTGTTTTAAACAGCCTAATTTTTCGAGACATTTCCATCCATACCATCAATTTCATTTTGTAAATCCATATTATTTGCATATTCAATATGTATTCTCCTAGTGATATTTTTCTTATCAATGCCAACTACTTCTTGTGAAAATCCCATATGGAGGATGTATTAAGAAGTAAAGGATTGTATCGGATTACCTTGGGAAAAGAACAAGAACCCAATGATGATGACAAGTATGCAAAATGGGTTAATAGGAATCAATAATCATGTGGACTAATCGGCATGTCCATCTCTCCTAATTTAAGGTTTCACCTTCAAGGAATTGAGAACCCAGATAAAGCTTGTGAAAAGATTGAATCTGTGTTTGGTAAACACAATATTATTCAAGCCCACCAAATAGAAAATCAGATAATGACTTTAAGTCCGAATTATTTTCCTTGCATTGAAGACTATTTATCTAAGTTCAAAACACTTCAAATTTTATGTAAAGAGTGTAAAATAGATATGGACGATGAGCGTTGCATATATATTATTTTTGTTAAGTTTGGTAGTGCATATTCAGTGTTTGTTTCTATCTTCTATTCTACCAAAGAAGCTCTAGGGACTTCTTATCAAAAAACCACTATTGATTCCTTTTTCGATGCTTGATTAGAGAGCAAGATAAGCTTTTGTAACTTGGAGTGATCATCATTACATGTACCTCCAACAAAGCCTTAGTATTCCAACAGAAAGATAAATATAAGAATCCCAAGAAGTAACATCCCCTCCACAATAACAAGTAAAACAAGGATCCAAAACCCTCTCCGCCAACTTTCAATCCTAATGGTGACAAAGAAGAAAAATCCAAAAGTAAGAAGATTGGTTATAGACATTGCAACTTTTGTGGAAAATATGGTCATGTGGAGTCTAAATGTTTTTAAAATATGGAATCATTAGAAGCAGCGATGAAGAAGCGTAACATCAGTATTGATTCTTCTTCTTCTCATGGACATGCACTTTCTGCTTTTGGTTTCTCCTTCAATGTAACTTCTACTCCTGCTGATGATGAGTGAATTATTGATTATGGAGCATCTTATCATATGGCTAATAATAAAGCCATATTTTCTACTCTAAATGAATGTAACACATGTTGGTGATGATAGATCTCTTAGTGTTGTAGGGTCTGGAACAGTTCAGGTAGATAATGGTCTTTCAATGATGTATTATGTGTTCCAAGTATTTCCTACAACCTTCTATTAGTATATCAAATCACTCATTCGGGTGAAGGTAAAACCGTAGTGTTTTCACCTCACCAAGTTGTAATTAAGAATATAAAAGATCCTAAGCATGTCCTCACAACTGAAATTTCCAATGATATTACCAAGTTGTACAAGTTTGACAACTTTGGGTCATCATATTTTCAATTAGTTTTTGTT
>ML825395.1:32437-65557 GCA_009831015.1 Picea engelmannii | reverse complement strand
TTATGGATGTAGAAAACTATTTCTACAACAGAAAATTTCAACCCACAAAACAATCAAGTAAACCACCCAAAAAGTGCATTGAAGCTAGTAGATTATAGGGGGGATTTATTTAGCAACTTTTGACGATTGAAAAGTGAGTTATAATCAAAGTAGAGAGTAATTTGATGCAGCCCTAATGGCTGTAGTTATTATTGAATTATATCTTCAAGAAGACTAAGCAAAACAAGATTCCCTAGAGGCTTTAGCAATCTCAAAGCATCAAGAAAAGATTCCAAATTGAACAATATCAATATCTCTCTAAATCATGTTTACCAATGCAAACAATTTATTTATCCAATGCAAACTTGAGATTAGTGCCTTTAAAATTTGGGTGTAAGGAGTCTTGAAAGCATGAGTTATAGTTGGCACTATTATGTGTACAGGTATTAAGACCCAAGGTTTGGGTTATCTAAGACCAACAAAACCCACCAGACATTGACCCTTTCGGAATCACCTGCTTGCGCAGATGAAGTATCACTCGAGGTATCTATGGGGACTGCAAGAACTAGGCTTCTGTAGTGGTAAGGGAATGGGAAGAAAACATTTGGTTCATTCTTCCTTAGTATGTTATGCACATAATTTAGTCATGTCCTGTTATTAACTTACCCATGGTTCAGATTTCTATACTTATCATATTCCAGTTTACTGTATATATTTGTTATTGTCACAATCATGACTCATTGTGCCATTCTTAACTATCAAATAAATATATTCAGTGATGCATGCAATTAGTATTCATAATCAAACACATAAACATAGACAAGACAATATTTTGTAACATATCTCTATCATTCCTTTATTCATCCTTCTCAAACTTCGACTGTTACATTCAATAGATCTGGACTCAGTATCAATCATACTGTAACATAAACTAATTTATCATAATCGAACTTTATTAGGATAATACCTAGCTGAACAAACTGAATGAACCCCTAATCTCTCAACCCGTTACATATTTATATCAAAATCTCGGGCTAAAAACCCTAATCTATTCATCCCAAAAATATCCCATTACAATGCATGGTTATCTTAGTTAACTGGTTGTTTGGCACCTTTCTTCTTCTTTTCAGCCTTCATGTCACTTTTCTTTTGTTTTTGTGTTTTTGGAATGCTGGGTTGTCATTTTCTTGTTATGATTTATTTTCGTTCTTTCTTCTTGTATATTTATTCTTTGAGCTACACGTTGTCTTCCTTTTGCACACTTTCCTCCTTCTGTGTACTTTCCTTCCAGATGTGCCTCAGATGTGTGCTCTCTAGCTTTCCTTTTTCCTCCACGCATTGTTCATATACTGTTTTCTAGATTGTCTATTCAACATGCCCCCAACACTCACCCATGGCTCACCCCAATCCACTCAGGCATGTTTCCTACTCTTCCATGCCAAGATGAGGTTTTGAGAGGCCTTATTTCCCCCCTCTACCACTTTGATGATTTCGGCCTCTATTCTTGTTATCTTCTCTGCTCCTTGCACGGTCAAGTTTGTAAGTTTTCCCTCTGCTTCCATTGCTACTTTCTTGAACCGACCTTGCATCGTAGCTAAATCTTCAATTACCCGCATTACCTCTTCTTTTAGTGTCCCAGTCTCTATTGCAGGATCTTTTGTTTATCCCTCATTTTCTCCACTTCTACATGTGCTTGTTTTTGAGCCAGAATGGTTGACATGTGTGCTACCAATGGTAGTGTAGCCACCCTTTCTTATGCCTGTTATTCATGTTCTTGTACCTCTCTTAGCTTGTCCTATACAACCTTCATCTCTGTGTATTCTATCAACTTTGTCCACACCTGCACGTTTTCCTCACAAAGTTTTGCACACTCTCCCTCAATCTGCTTGATGTTAGCAACTATTGTGGTTGTCGTTCTTGTTCTTCCTTTACGAACCTCTGGTGGTGATCCTAGAATGCTCCTTAGATTGAAATTGTCTATCTGTGATCAAAATCCCTTAATAACTTCACCAATCATCTGCACTTGTTCCTCCATAGTCGCTTCGACTACTAGGGGAACTTCTTGAATTGCTTTATACAACTTTTGGACCGCGGCTTGGGTCTTCTTCGTCATGCTCCTAACTTCATCCTTTTCCTAGAACAATTTCATGACCTTCTCCTCTTGTTCATTTATCCTTCTTTGCAATAATCCTTAGAGTTTATTCCTTCTCCCTCTTGAAGGCCTCCTCACTCCTAATAGCGGGCTAATTCTGGATGGTGGCATCGTGGGTCATGTTTCCCTTGGGAAAATCATCGCTTCTACTAGGTGAAATAATTTTGTTAAGCCTCATATTCTTGTAATTGTCTTCTCTATCAATAATCCACTGAGGTTTCTTGATCCCGAGACCATCCTCCTCATTTCCTACATCCCTTGGTATCTCCTTCAGGTTTAGTTTGGGTGTCGTATACGAAGCCAATTTCTGGGAAACCTCTCTTTTAGTGGGATATTGATCTCATTCCTTCTCATTTACTATCATGAAGCATTCGTAACCCAAAAACCTATTACTAAGTCTGTTGAAATCTACGTACAAATTTATGTTGGAAGCGATGCGAGCTCCTGCATCCGATATGCTCTCAACGTCCGAGTATTTTTCCCTATCCAGCTTTGGAAATGGTTGTTCATCAGTAATGTCATGATCCAAAAACTTGAGGTTGATGGTCTTGCCAAGCATATTTCCTTCCCTACTCATCCCGAGGGGAACCAGTGGTACTACTAGCAACTCTTTCCCCATTCATCTTGGGTGAAAGGTTCCTGAAATTTCCCTGTGTGTGTTTTGTGGAAGTTGTAGCTCTAATATGTTCTCCAGTTTGCTCCTCTTAGCTCTCCTTCGCTCTCATTGGTATGCAAGAATGATTTACACTTAACGATCTTCTTATGTTTTTGTTCTTGCGTTTTGACTGTACCTGTCCCATCCTGCCTTAACTAACTTGTCCCATCCGTCATTGTGTTTTCTAAGTTTTTCCATAATTTCATCTTGATTACAAATCCATCCAATGATTTATCCCTCGTGCTCTCGATCTGTAAAGATTTTCGGTGGTTTTTCCCATTTAAGACGTATACAATGATTTTATGACCTGTCACCCCCGTTGTGTAACCATCATTTCCATGCTTTAATGATTTTAATGGTCTTACCCTTGCCCCACTATCTCATCTCTGAGTTTGGCATAGTGCAATGATGATGTGTGATGATGATTTGTTCTGTGGACCTTCTTATGTATTATTATTTGAATGCTCTTTTTTTATGATACAACTACTATCATACATGTGTTCCAGCACAACGCAATTTATTGTGCATCATGTCGGCCATCTCTATAGAGTTTTATCCAACACCCATTCACCATTCCTTCCAATATATCTCCATTCAAGGTTTCTAACCGCGCAACACCTATCTCTATTAGTTGTTGAATCACATAGGGTCCTAACCAGTGAATTTGAAATTTCCTTGGATGCTGCATATACTTTTTGTCATAGAGTAGTACCAAATCTCCAACTTGAAACTTATTTTGTTTAATGTGTTGATCATGCCAGCAATTCTCTCTGGATTTCTGAACCTTCTGATGGAATCCTATGACAAACCGATCCTCCTCAAGTTGTACTAACTGTGCCAATCTCTCCTCTATTGCACCAGTATCTAATAGCTCTATAAGTGTTGCAATGCAAAGGCTAGGCATAATAAAATCCATTGGCATTACTACTTCTTTCCTGTAGACCAACCTGAAAGGGGTCTGTCCTGCCAACTTATTGCTTGTAGTCCTGTAAGCCCATAATACCATAGGAACTCTTAAGTCCCAATTTTCTCTCCCTACATTGAAAATATTTGTTAAGGAATTATCCAAGATCTTATTAAATCCACGGTTCCATTGGCCTAAGGGTGATATGGGGTATGATTTTGGTGATGAATATGGAACTCCTCAATCAATAATGCAATTGTATTGCTTAGAAAGTGTGTCCCTTGATCACTAAGTAGTATGCACGAACATCCAAACCTTGTGACTACATTTTTGAATAGAAACCACAAAGCAGTTTCCGCAGTACATTCTATAACTAGGGCTGATTCTTCCCTTCTTGTCAAATACTCTGTCACAGTAATGATATACCTTTCCCCTGATCTTCTTGCTTGTGGTTTGATTGGCCCCACAAAGTCTATGGTCCATTTCTCAAATTCTTCCAACGTAACCTATGGATTCCAAGGCATTTAATCCCTCCTAGATGGCTTTCCTGCTTGTTGGCATACATTGTATGACTGACAATATTCCTTTGTATCCTTGTGAAGTTTTGGCCACCAAAGTCATGCACACAAAATTTTTGTAACTTTGCTCGCCCTGCAGAATGTCCTCCAACAATTCCATTGTGCGCTTCTTCAAGTATTACCAGACTTTCATGCTCCAACACATAACGTCTCAGTATTCCATCTGCACCCATCTTGTATAAATTCCCTACAATCAACTAATAATATTTTTCTTTCACTACCAATTATTTCTTCTATGCTATAGTCATCTCGAATGGAGCCATGCCTGTGGTGAGGAACTGTACAATGTCCAAGAAATAATCATCCACCATCCTTACTACAAATAACTGTGCATCTAGGAAGCTGTCATCTAAATTTCCCGCATATTCCCCTGACAATATGCATGATAGATGATCTGGTCCTGCATTCAACTTCCCCAGTTTCACTATGAATTCAAATTCGTATTCTTGAAATAATAAGATCCACATGCATATTCTCCCCCCCAACACTAGCTTATTGACTAAGTATTTTAATGCAGAATGGTCTATATACATCTTAAAGTGAGACCCCAATAGATAATGCATGAATTTATGTAGTGCATAGACCATCACCAATCCTTCCCGTTCTATGGTTGTGTAGTTATTCTCATCTATATACAGCTTCAGTGGGATCTTCATCTCACCCAAGTATCCTACTATTCCCTTCATCTTTGAAAAATTCATTGGAAATAAGTCTTGGTATTCACATAGTAAGTCTGCAATATTGTCAACCGTCTCATCACTCCAATAGTCCCCTATCTAGGCAAAATTGGGATTCTCTGTTGTCCCAATGTTTACCTTTCACATTTTTATCAGCTAGGTATATGCGGTGGATTCGAGCTCTGGCCCTTCCATGGCTCGTTCTCCTTTTGTCTCAGGTATCTGTACATTCCTAGGATCCTCTTCATCATACTCTTCCTTGGATACATTATAGCATTCCAACAACTTATGGACAATCATCTCGTTTTTATGCTCGTTGCATACTGGTATCACCTCCATCATCTCTTCTTCCGAGAAGATATTCGTCCAAATCACCTATAGCATTGCATCTATGGATGGAGATTCATGTTCAAATGAAAACATGATTTTGAACATCTGGGTCAGTTCTTCCCATTTGGTTGTCTCTCTGTGCATTTCCAACTCTAAGTACCAGTTCTTTGGAATTGTGCCCAGTGTGTGTATAAATCGGTGTGTCCACTCTGTCTCTGGTACTGAATCCCACAAATCCCTTCACTATTCAACATGACTTGTTGGGTCACTCTCCCATGTATATTTATGTGCAATGTTTTCTCCCTAAGTGCCAAACCTTATTTTCATTAGTCTACTGCATTGTAGTCAATCTTTCATTCTGTCTTTGTGTCCATCCCACCATTTTGCTGGAGTCGCTTTTAATACCACATCCAATGCTAACAACCTTTTCTATTCGGGTACCTGCAACTCAATTTTTTTTACAAACATACTTATATCATATAATCCATCATAATTGGGAGGTTTACATAGCTTTGTTCCAATCCAGCGCATGGATCAGGTTATGCGTGCACATCGTCTGGTGGACACTTCATGCATTCTATGTTGTCAATTCTCTAGACTTTCTTCAGAATCTAACACACATGAACTGACACTTCGCCAACTCTATGCACCATCTGTTGTCAGGTTGACATAATCCTCCATCTACATAGTCATGTTATATAAATTGTCAATTCCATTCCCTCTTGCTGGTTCTATGTATATTTCACCTTATGATGGGTCTAAGGGTGTCGTAACTTTCAAATTGGCAGCTTCAAATATCATCTCCCTCCTCTTCAAGTTGATGATCGCTTGGTTACCAAAATCCCATTCCAGTCCCATCAATGTTGGATATGGTTGACTGTCATCCACAATCTCAATAAATTCAAAATATTCCACATTGCACACCCCGTCTATGTTCATAGGTACTCTTGTCAACCGACCAATCGAGACTTTTTTGTGTTGATTTCCTAATTTGAGCTGAACATGAGACCATACCAACTTGGGTTTTCCCATCAATTCCCATGCCTGCTTATGTAACACATTCACGTTAGAACCTAAATCCAAAATAATATTATCCACACCATACTCTCCAATCTGTGCACTGAATCAAAATTCTTCATTGGTACACTTCCTACAAAGTACCTGATTTACCATCCTTTGTGTGGCTGGAGTTTCCCTTCCTCTTTTGCAGTGATCAATCATGTCATATAATGTACTCAACACAAACTCATATTTTATCAGCTCTACATAATTTCTCAAGAATTATGTTAGTGTACTTACCTTCCCCGATGGATTCTTTTTCATTGCACGATCTTCTTCATGAAGTGTCATGGATTTTTATGGTCCCCAATCCGTTCAAAGTACTTATTTCCTTGCCCTCTTATATGTCTCCTTTTCTTGTTGAGGATCAAAGGCTGGTATGGGCCCTGCTGACTTTCTTACCCATTGTTCCATCTACTTTCCTTCATATGTCCTATCATTCCCCATTCTAGCTCCTCCACGTGTAACAACAACTACTCTAGGTACTTCATTGAGTCTTTCGGCTGATATCATATGCACATTTTGATTTGGATTTGGGTTCTAGTTTTCTCTGGCCTACCACTTAGAAACTAGTTGGGGATATTCTTCTATCAAATGATCCAGTGCTTGGCAATACATGCACATCGTACATGGATTCTATCAGTCACAGGCCAATTGTCCAAGTTGATTACAATTGTAACATATACTCGGTCCTCTTCCTCCTCTTCAAAAATTCCCTCTACCTCAGCCTCAACCAAATTTTCCTTTGTTCCCCTGATTGAAACCTCTTTGATTGTTGTATTATGGACCCCCTGCTGCTATTGTATAATTTTCTTCCTGGATACTGTACATATCAGATGTGTGCTCCCTCATCAATTCGAACACGCAACAATACTTATCCTTGTGTCCTATAGATTTGCAAAAGTTGCAAAACAAGTTGTTTGACGTACTCTGGTAGTTCTGTAGTAGTGGACACTACGTTGGGTGATGTCCCCATTTCTTACATATCTTGTAGTATCATCCTCCCGTCAATGGATTATGTGCTCCCATTGCCAAATATTGTGTGAATGTTGGGCATTCGTGCTTGTGATGGCCTTCAATCCTACATTTTGTACATCAGACTTGTTCACATTTTTCCTTTCCCTTTTTTAGTTTTTCCAATTGAATTGTCAATGCAGCCAACTACGTATGAACTTGTTCCATTCCACCACTGTCTCCCACCAGAGATGATTCCAGTTTCAATGCAATATCTAGTGCCTCAAGTTGTGACACAACCTTCTGTTGGATCAATGGCCCGTGAATTTGTTGTACAAGCCCCACAATAAACCATTCTTGGTGTTTTTGATCTGGGAACTAGAAATTTAATCTACCCATCACATCCTTAAATCTCTGATCGAAATCCCATACCAACTCTGTTTGTACTTGTTTGATATCGTTCAATTCTATGATGTACTCTAACTCTGACTTTGGATTCTTGAACTCCTTCAATAGTGCTTGCTTAATCTCTTCCAATGTCCTGGCCTATTCTGTAGGCGTGGTGATATTTAAATTCATATACCATATGAGGACACGATCTCTAAATGTCATCGCTAACTGTGAAATATTCACAACTTCATCATGTACGTTCTTTGTGGCCCAAATAATCTCGCACATGAGCAAGTGTGGTTATGGGTCCTATGACCCAATTCCTTGGAACCCCAGTAGCCTAAGATTATTTTCCATCCCAACCATGTTGTTCTATGTATTCCCTCCTCTTGGTGATTTCGATTGACTCTGATTTTGACTCTGTGCACTACTCCCACAATTTTGACTGCAACTACTCGGTCATCCTTGGCTAACTACAATTGAATTTGAAAAGTCTACAAACGTTACTTCTAATTGTGGTGATACACACAAGATCGTGGAATAAATGCATGATTATGTCTGGGTAGGACTTGTTGGCTCTTCTATTATTGGAATGGAGTGGAACTCCTCTTCTTCTCCCCTAGGTATGGTACCTCTGTGATTTGGACACAAGCTTATCTTTCCTCTGGCTCATTGAATGACTCTCTTCTCTCAGCCAAAGTATTTTGCCTCTTATACCTCCTTCCTCTGTGCAACTCAACAAACTCATATCCTTCCTCTGGTATATATTTGTCTTGCATCCTCAGTCCTTCCCTACCTCTTTCATTGTTTCCTTCCTTCTCTCAAATGATCATACTGTCATCCCCCAATTCCCCTATCTGCGTGAACCCCTTAGCATTTGGATTGCATCACCATCACACGATTTTCACACAATAGATTCTTTATCCACATATATAATGATTTCAAGAACCTCCTACACAGACCTTTGAAAAAGTCCCTTTCTACGACACTGTATGATTGAATACAATCTATGAAAAAATATGTAGCATAACCACCTAGTATGCTATCCAACCAAAAATCAACTACTTGAGTAGTTGGGTTACTTACAAAATTTAGTTGTCTTACCAATTTGAGAGTCCAGGTTCTTGGTGATGAACCTTCCATTTTTCTCCACCAATCTTCTAGCCAGTCTGTCAGAATAACTGGAAATTCTCCAAAGAAAATTTCATGCAGATATGTGAACACATACTTTTGCAACCATTTATTGTCACTCATATAAGGGTTTATTTTCTCTTGTCATGTGAATTCTCGTTCCTTCCTTTCCAACCATTTCTATATATCCTTCTTATCTAGCCTCCAAAACATCCCCTTAATTGCAAAGTCTTGGTCCCAACAACAAAACCATTTGTTGGCACTTTTATGTGCGCGAGTTGTAAGACCTAAGGTTTGAGTCATCTAATACCAACAAAACCCACTAGACACCGACCCTTTTAGCATCACTTGCTTGTGAGGAAGAAGTCTCACCCAAGGTATCTATGGGCACTTCAAGAACCAGGCTTCTGCAGTGGTAAGGGAATGGGAAGCAAACATTCGGTTAATTCTTCCTTAGTATTTTATGAGCATAATTCGGTCCTATCCTGTTATTAACTTACCCATGGATCAGATTTATATACTTATCATATTCCAATTTATTGTATATATTTGTTACTATCACAATCATGACTCATTGCACCATTCTTAACTATCAAATGAAGCTATTCTATGATGCATGCAAATAATATTCATAATCAAACACATAAACATAGACAACACAAGATTATGTAACATATCTTTGTTATTCCTTTATTAATCCTTCTCAACCTTCAACTGTTACATTCAATAGTTCTAGATTCAATATCAATAAGACTGTAACATAAACTAATTTATAATAATCGAAATTTATCAGGATAATACCTAGTTGAACCAATCGACTGAACCCCTAATCTCCCAACCTGTTACATATTTTTATCAAAAGCTAGGGCTAAAATCCCTAATCTATTCATCCCAAAAATATCCCATTACAATGCATGGACAACTCGGTTAACTGGTTGTTCGACAACTTTCTTATGTTTTTCATCCTCCATGTTGCTTTTCTATTGTTCTTGTATTTCTGGAATGTCAAGTTGTCATTTTATTTTTATGCTTTATTTCCTTGCTTTCTTCATGTAGCTTCATTATTCGACTTGCATGATGTCTTCCTTTTGTACACTTTCCTCCTTCTGCACACTTTCCTGCTAGATGCACCTCAGTTGCACGCTCTCTAGCTTTCATTTTTCCTTTGCGAACTGTTCATATTCTTAGGATTTTTCCTCAAAATTTTATCAAAACTACAAAAAATTCTTTCCAGACTGCCTGTCCAACAATTATATCAACAAAATACCTAGGGTTGTAAATCCTCTTACTCCCTAGGGCATGCAAATCAAACTAAGGTAAATGTAGGAGGGTGTACACCCTTGTACTCCTCTGAGAAACCTTGTGATAAATGACTTGTAAACTAACAAATGAGATGAAACTTGATGGAGGGTGTATGCACTTATAATCCTCCTATGGTTTCAACCAACAATAATCATGAAACAAGCAAGAAGAACTAACAATTTCGTATTTTCCTTACCAATTTCAAGAGAGGTGGAAGATCAAACCCTAGTTCACCAAGGAATGACCATTCATAAGAAAGGGAAGAAGTATCCAAGATGTGTGCACCACCTTATATCAACACTTCACTAAGAGATATCACCAAAAATAATTTTCACAAGAGAGAGAGAGAGAGATACCAAATTTCCCAAGTAGGGTGCAAATTTCAGACACAATAGTCTTCTCACAATGGGAGAGATATGATATAATGACAAGAGTTTGATCACTATTTACACAAATCATCCTAAAAGTGTTTGTCCACTTAATTTTAGGGTAACCACAAAGCAAGGGGTCAACAACCCTTACTTTTCCCCTTTACATTATCAAATTCAAAATTTAACTTAAAAAATGCACATAAGAAACCCTAATGCGACGTCATCCCTCTTCTAGGGTGATGTTTTGTCGCAAGTCGTTGGAGTTGAGGATGGAATTCGTTGGGCCTTCTAGGGACTCCCTCTCATGTGCTAGTGTTTCCTCCTCCCATCAAAACATGCCAAGTTTCCATCATCAATAACTCCACCACCAAAACCCTAGCCTTAGGGTGACGTCAAGCTCCTCAAGTGTGATGTTTTGGACTCAAGAGAAAATTGTTGGGATAGAAATTGGATAGGGTAGATCCTCCAAGGTGTGGAACAGGCCTCTAAAGGCTACTATCATCATCCAATGTGTGGGCCATGGTATTTTATCGCACAATTTGTACTTTGATTAAAGGAAGGGGTAATGGAGAGCAAATTGGTGTAACTTGAGGTTATCCTATCACTATCACCTCAATAGGATTCCTCTTTCTCTTTAGAGTTGAAGGCCCAGGGGAGAGGTCCCTGGTGACCTGGGGGTTTGATAAGGCAAGGTCAAGATGGTTATTAAAAGTTCCCCTCTCACAAGTCACCACTGATAAAAAAGTAACAGGGTTATAACCAATGAAGTGATAATATATCAAGATGTACCTTCCCATAACAAAGAAACAAGAAACTATATATTTTGCAAGTAAAACTTGTCGTTAGCACTTAATAAAACCACATAATTTATCAAATAAATAAATTGGTTGATATAAGGTCCAATCAGACATTAGAAGTAAAAATAATTAAATGCACATATTCAAATGTTTTGAGAATCAGAGTAACACATACCATGATACCCAGACTCATTACCTCATGGAGGAAGACCCACTGCTGCTGAAGGACCAGGCCGATGGGATGGATGTTGTTGCTGCTGAAAAGGTGGAGGTGTTGAAGAAGAAAAGGATGGGCCCTCCAGGGCCAAACTCAAGTCGATCTGGCTCTCAGTACTCCATGTCTAGGACTCGTGGGCCTCAAGACATAATCTCCTTAGTTATCCCTAGGCTAGGGATAACATCTGGATCCAACTCAAGGACATGTACTCACCGTAGAGCACATGATAACCTCATCATCTATGGAATAACCTGTGACCTACTTGATCTCAACATAAGATTATTAGTAATCATTTGAGGTGGTGATATCACCCTTGACTCATATATAGTACAAAAAATGAAAGCAAGGATATATACAAATGGAAATACAACTACTCTAGCATGAAATGAAGATGGCATATAAAATGAATGCAAATCCGTAACTACTTACTTCTACTCACCTATTGGATGAATTCTAGGTGTAGTCAAATAGACAGTGAAACTACCCTAGCAATGTCTCACAATACCTGCCTCTGTGCTTTATCATAAACCAAAATAGTGATAAGTTAAGCACAAAAATAAAATGAGTTAGAGAATGTATTGTATCATCAAAAATCGTAAAGTCTAGCTTATGGAGGCAGGAGGGAGGGAAAAAATCATGCCAAGTCATTCTCTCAAGAAAGTGCTCAGTCCACTTCAGGAAAGGATCGTGAAAAGTCAAAGGTTCAAAAGACTGACTCAAAAGGTTTGAAAGTCGGCTACCTTGGACATCCTGACAATTTGAAACCCTGGAAAGGATTGGAAAGGACATAGAAGATGACTGAAAAACTCTTAAGGGAAGGATGAAAGACTGAGATGACAAACTTCTTCTTGAGGTATTCAACCTACCCTTTAACTCTAGGGTTTTCCTCATAGGAAACTTAATACAAAATACATACTTCCCAACTACACCTTTAATGACACAACAAGATAAAGTAATCGAAGGTGGTTGGAGAACATTGTAACAAGGATCTTTCTTCGGGCAAACAATGTCCTTACTCCTATCAAGATCTGAGCACAACGGTGGTTGATAATCTTCTTCATGGAATAAATCCAAGTGCTCAGAGGAATAATCATCAAAATCCTCAAGGTATGACTGAAAATCATTAGAAGAATATAGCACCAGGTCATCCTTGGTGTCTGAAATAGGTTTGTAACCATATCATCACCTTGTTTCCAATCGTCAAATTTAGTAATGTCATATGGTAGTTGTAAAGGAAACTTTTGGAAATGATCCTCAATGTCGTAAATGGGATCCCCATCATATCCAATCACATCCCATTTACGCTTCCCGACATGTATGAATTCATCAATATTATCAAAAAGGTCATCATTTTCATCATAACATGAAGGGGTTAAAACATCCAACACTTCATCACTCTCCACATCATAAGACAAAGAATCATTAAAAATTTGGAAAGGGAAATAACTCACCTTGCTTAATCCTTCATGTGCAGGAGCTTCAAGTATTTGGATAACTTCATCAAATGGAATTTATGCCTCTACATCTTCAATTTTGAGATATAAAGGATCTAGCTTGTCCAAGGGTTCCATTTCTTCTTCACTCTCTAAATCATAGAACAAGGTATCATAAAAAAACTGGAAAGGAAACTGATTCGCCTCATTCTCTTTGTCTTGTGTAGGGGAGATAGGATCCTGGATAGCTTCATCGGACTTAGGAGCGGTTACCAATGCTTCATCCTCATAATTCACTTCTCTAGTTGTATCTTCACTGCATTCTATTGAATCATGGGAGAAATCTTGCTCCTCTTCAAGGGGTTGACGATTTTGTTCATAAATATCTTCTTTTATATCATAAGGTTCTTGGCATTGAACATGATATACATACTTGAGGTCTTCTACAATCTCAGTGGTGAATCCTTCGTTCTCTAAGGTTGTTGTGAGATTTTGAAGGGCATATTCATACGTTTGGAAATGTGGTTTGACAAAGTCAATAAACCTATTGATGAGGTGTACGAGAGTTGATATACCCCTATCTTCACAACAACCTTTAAACCAATCTTGAAAAAAAGATTTTAGAGAGAGTATGAATAATTTCACTAGAACATCCTCCCCTGCCAATTCTATCTCACTTATATACTTCAAAAATTCTATAATGTGAAGAATTGGGAGGCCCCCTTCAAATCTTGGAGGGTTTCTTGACCATTTTGTATCAAAACAAGTCGAGTATCCTTGAATACTTTTGAAATCAATAGTCAGATACACTTGTTCCCGGGACGCCATGATCCCATAACTTGGAAATATCACATAATTGAGAGTAAGGTGGCACCTAGAAAAAGGTTAGTGGAGTCGCCAAATAATTTTATTGAAATGATCAAAGGGATGAGGGGATCACCCTCAGTGGAGTCACCAGGTAATCTTTGAAAAGTAAAGGCTTTTGAGGAAAGGATTACCGAAAAGTGTCATCTTGAGGAGAATTGACTCAATGTTCCCCGACAATGATGCCAAAATGTTATCGCACAATTTGTACTTTGATTAAAGGAAAGGTAATGGAAAAAAAATTGGTGTAACTTGAGGTTATCCTATAACTGTCACCTCAATAGGATTCCTCTTTCTCTTTAGAGTTGTAGGCCCAAGGGAGACATCCTTAGTGACCTAGGGTTTTGAGAAGGCAAGGTAAAGATGGCTATTAAAAGGTCCCCTCTTGCAAGTCACCACTGATCAGAAATTCTTGGGTTTATAACTAATGAAGTGATGAAATATCAAGATGTACCTGCCCGGAACAAAGAAACAAGAAACTATATATTTTGCAAGTACAACTTGCTTGTTATCACTTCATAAAACCACAAACTTTCTCAATAAAACCAATTGGTTGATAATGATGAAGTAAACATAAAATTATAACAACAATATTTATGAGACAATACTTCACAATAAGTTCCTTGAAACAACTTCAAAATGACTAAGAATAATCAATCATTAACACCATAATACTAGAATTTATCACAAGCAAGCAAGGCAATGCATTAATCAACCTTTTCAATTGCTTTTAGAAGCTTTTAATGCTTCAAAGTATTGTTGTATCTTACTTTAGTAACAACAACAATAATTTTAGTAGGTTAGGCTACTCTAATGTTAGAAATGGTTAGTAGGAAGCTCAAGGTGTAGGTTTTGATGGGTGTTTTGATAAATCACTCAATAAGAAGTATTAGACTAGTGATTTTAGGGAAAATGGAGTCAATGATGTGGAAGAAAATGTTGAAGGAAAATGATGATAATGGGAGAGTCAAAGACAAGAGATATTAATAGTTAGAGTGTTGGTAACCCAAGGCTTCAACTATCAAACCCTAGGGGAAACTAGCTACTAAGGTGGAGGTAACCCTAGGCCTTAATATATTTTCCTCCCTCTTTAACTCAATGATGAAGAAAAAAATGGCTAAGATGAAGCATTAAATACTAGGGTGTTGCAATGGAAAGGCCCTAGCAAAGGCTTCAAGAAAATCGGCTTCTTGGCAAAGTCTAGTAGGTGAAGGCTTTTAAATCTAGGATAATAAAATGTGCTAGACTTCCTAGGGTTTTAAACAATCAATTTCATAATCTTAATGTAAATTCAATATAAACATAATCATAACCATTCAATTAAGAATAATTGCAGAAAATTTCACTTACATACATCAAGAATCATCAAGCAAAACCCTAGTTGAACACTTCCACCAAGAAAATTGCCAAAAATACTCCAAAATTAGCCTCCTTCAACAAGTGTGCCTAAAATTTCAGCCAAGTAACCCTAGATAGGGCACAAATTTCATAACTCACTAAGTGCGAGTGAAAGATGATGAAAAATACAAGTGATAAAACCCTTATTTATACAATATCAATGACTAGAATTAGGTCAAAAAGGTTGACATGGCCAATTACATGTAATATTGAGTTGTTTACATCAAATGATATAATAAAACCCTAAATAAAGCTGAAAGGATGAGGTCATACCATTTAAAAGTGACGTTAGTCCTTCTTAGGGCAACGTTGGCCTCCAGGAGCAAAATGTTAGGCCTCCTTAGGCCTTTGGATCCTGCCACACATGCCACTTGGCACACAACTGCCTCCAAAGTATCCAAAATGTTGGGTGATGTCATGGGCCTTCCAAGGCCTACATCATGGTGAGAAGGGAAAGACTCCCCTAGGTCCAGGCTTGCCAGGCTATCCCTCGTGGAATGTCCTCCTATCTCTCTGATGCAAACCTATGATCTGTCTTTTCCCTTGGCTGGGGTCTCAACATCCATATGGTATGTTTTAGACTTATGGAGGTCTGAACTAATCATATACCCATGTGTACCTGTCCATCAGGTGTGGCCCTGCAACATCAACAAGTATGCCCTCCATGGGATCATAAGTCACATGGATCATAGCAATGTCAATCACATCTAATAATCAAGTTTTTTAAACATGTGCATGAAACCCCCTTTCCCAGGCAAGTGCTCAAAGACGTTATGCTATTATACAAGATAGGTTTGGAGGGGACATTAGGGTTTCCTATTTGCTAGTGCTCATTGGATGCAAGATGTTTTCGGGTGAAGACAAATCTAGACCATGTAAGTGGATGAGGTGGTAAGGGATGTCTGGGCAATGAGTGTAGTGATGACAGGGGAATGTATGACTTACCTATGGGTTCCTTTGAAGGGTGAGATTGACCTTGTCATGGATGAAAATGTTTTCAAGCCCATTCATGTCTTTTATCTTTTATTATTATTACTTTTTCTTTCAAGAGACTAGTTAGGGGACACTGCCCTGGCGTGGTGACTAGTGGTGACAATGTTACCAACAAGCATTTTATGAAAATGAGAAGGTTGGATCGTGATGAGATGCCCTTTCTCTTGGCTATTCCACCAAGAGTCACTAACTTGGCATGGTGACTAGCTGAATGGTAGTTTCATACCGCTACATTCACATGGACCTAATAGGTTGACTCGTGATGAGACCCCCTATCCTCCAACTAGGTCTTGATTTATTATTTTTTACAGGTTCCTTTGTTTCTTGCTGAGAATACTTTTATTGTTTTCTTGGGGATCCCTAGGAGAAGCATTTGAAGGTTTCATTCTTTTGGATTTTATCTTTTTCCAGCTAATTTTACCCTCTGAGCCTTTAGCCCCTTCTTCCCACAAGGTAAGGTACAACCCTTTGCTAGCTTGGAAAACCCAATGCCCAGACCAGTGTATGGGATGGATGAGAGGGAAAAAAGACGAAAAGTGGTAAGTATGGTGGGAACGAATGATGACCTTTCATGACCCCCCCCACCTCAGTGAAAAATCAAACCCTATGGGAACCAACTTACTAGGGCATAATGTCATTCACCCTAGGTGTGGACAAGTGAAAAGGCATAAGGTCCAAATAGACGTTAGAAGTAAAAATAATTAAATGCACATATTCAAATATTTTGAGAATCAGAGTGACACATACCATGATACCCAGACTCATTACCTCATGGAGAAAGACTCATTGTTGTTGAAATACCATGCTGATGGGATGGATGTTTTTGTTGCTAACAAGGTGGAGGCACTGAATAAGAAAAGGAATGGCTCTCCAGGAGCGGGCTAAAGTCAATCTAGCTCTTGGTACTCCATGTCTATGACCCGTGGGCCTCGAGACATAATATCCTTAGTTATACCTAGGCTAGGGGATACAAATATCCATCTTGTTGACTTCATTCCCCAAGGAATCCTAATCTAGGGTTGTTCTTCCAAACATGCCCACCAAGCAAGGTCCCACAAAGACAATGAATACACCCTCCAAGGATCTCAAGTAAAATGCATCATGATATGTAAATCAAGTCAATAAAATATTCATCTAAGCATGTGCATAAAAATCCACCTCATAAAACTAAATAAGTGCTCAAATACCATATGAAATTTTCCATGTTTAGGTATGGGAGGGTTGGCAAGGTGATCTATTGGGTGAACTTCACTATGGAGAATACTAAGCTATGAAACTAGTGATAAGTAAGATCGTAGTCACTTATGAAGGTAACCAATAGAAAGAGTGGTTAAACAATGGTCATCAGACTAATCAGTCAACTTATTACTAGTAACATAACTTGAATAATTCTTGTATATATGGGAATCATAGTAATTAACATGCTTAACTTGGAACCTGAGCCTATTCATCACACGTCAAATTAGTAACCTATTAGATTATGACAAGCTTTGTACTAGTGATATACTAGTATTCCAATCACCTCTAATACTAGTAGAGTTACTATTCAGATTCAATCTCAATGGTAATCATAGTGTAAGAGTATACACATGAGTAATGATGATAAGCTTGTACCTAATCTTAGCTGCAATAGAGAGGCAATGATTACGTGCTCATCAACTTAGAGCTAATAGAGTTAATTAGGGTAAATACACTATACTGGTGGGTTGTTGTGACATAAGAAAGCAGATCCTTATCTGTAAGCATTGGTGTTTCTATTAGTAATAACCAACCACATTGGACCTTATCGATATGTGCTTATAATCCCATATGTAACTGTATATTGTATGTACAAGCTTATTACTATGCCATGTTTTTTAGCTGAACCAAGCTTTAAGCTTTATTGGAATACAACATGTGACCTTATCTGCCTAATTAGGGATAGTTTCTTATGTGATTACAATGGGTATCAATACTCTCCATACTTGATTTATATACTCTAATAGGGAGTTTGATCAATACTAATAGCTAAGACATGAATATGATTTACCTTATAAGAATGTTGAACCTTATAACCTATGTTTCCCTATACTTTATTGTTACCTGTTTACAGAGATTAACTTGTACACGATATGCGTAATTATCTGAATAGGGTTCATTAACCATAAGTAATATCATAATCAATACCTCTCATATTGAGTGCTTAAGGTGTAATCAACGAGCCTTTGTATCATATCCAACTACCTGCTTTCACTTTACTCATATTGATTCATACAGGAAATCAAGTCCTGGTACTTGGTAAATGGTTGAATATGTAGTAAGTCAATACCATATCACATATCACTCATTATGAGAATACATTAACTCTTACCACCTAAGCATAACCATATTCATTACATGTTAGCAATGTTACCAGTACAATACCCATTGGTTGTATTACTATCATGTACTATTTTTCTAGTAGTAGTTAGAGATTCATGAATGAACAAGCTGCATACCCAATGCAAATATGTGAATACAAGGAATCGATTACACTACCTAATACAAAATGGGGGTAAAAGAGCTTCCATAAGTATCATAATACTAATCAAAGCACTATGTTCTAATTCCATATAGAGAAGTTATGCCTATTCAAATTAACAAGAGCTTAGCTAAGAAGAGTGTGTTCAAGCTATTATGGAAATCAAGCATGTTCTAATCATAGTAATACATGTAGAATAAGGAGCTTTGATCTTACTAATACCAAGTACAAGTAATATGAGTAATCAACATGTTAGAATCATGGATCGATACAACTTCATTATGCTTATTCACAACACTAGTAGTAAAGTGATTGCATTCTCAATATGTATCATGGCAATGGTTTCCACTTAGATCATAGGTGTTTACCTAATATACTCTCTATATTGAGATTAAGATAATATGATGTTATTATATTATGTATATTACCTAATAAACTTGATTGAATTACTATAACAAAGAGCTCTAGTTGAACCAATGGAATCAATAGTAGTGATATAATGATGAACGCGTTTACCTTATTAGTAATATAAAGCCTACCAGTAGAGCTTATATCAGAAAAAGTAAGCATCATTCTAGTAAGATCGTCCCCTAAGTCAAGGAGTGTTTCCTAGGTGAACCCCTCTCTAAGACACGTGGAGAAGATGATATTGATAGGGGGAAAGAATCATGGGCATGGGGTTCATGACATACAAGGGATCATAGTGTCTCATTTATGGGTACCTTTGTAAAGGGTGTGTTGCACCTTCGTTTTCAATGCATCCTTTTTCCAAGGGCATTTATTTCCATTAATTAATTAAGTCCCAAACACTTCGTATTACCTAGGGTTAATAAATTATCTTGGGGGGAAGTACCAAAGTGTCGCTTGAAGGGAGAATTACACATGGTTCCATGGGGGTATAGTCTAGCTTGTAACACACCTTGTGTAAATTCCTCAACAAGTGGGACATTTATATTATGTGTTTGCTTTTGCAAGTCTTTGATTTTGTTAGGAGAAACATTTTGTTGCTGTCAATACCTCTTTGGGCGAGCATATGGAAGGTTCACGATTAGGCTTTTATCTTTTTATAGCTATCTCCCCTCTAGGACTTCAACCCCTTCTTCCCATGAAATGAGGGACAATCCCTTCTTGTGTCAGTATACCCAAAAATCCCAAAAGGTAAGGAGATGAGAGGATGAAGTGTGGAAAGTGACAAGTATAGTTGGGAATGGCATGATGACCTGTCAAGAGGACCCCCAATACCAAACATATTCCTAAGGGTGACCACTTACTAGGGCGCAATGTCAACCACCAAGGTGAAATAGGGAAAAGAGCATAAATTCCTAGCAGACATTACATAATCAAAATCAGTTTAAAATGAAACAAACTTGAATGCCCCAAATATTGAAATTACACTCACCATAATACCCGACTTTTACCTCATGGAGCAAGACCCATTGTCTTCTGGAAGCAAGCTGATGTGTTGGATACCCTCACAATGAACCTGAGATCTGTGGTGGTGAAGCGAGCCTCTATCTATGCAAGTGGACACTGTTGGTCAAATTGTCTCTCAATACTCTATGTCTGCAACCTGAGGGCCTTGTGACATCATCTTCTTAGTTATCCCTAGGAATTGGGGATAATTCACCTCTATTTTTTCATAATTTTAGCTCAGATTTTTGCATTGAAGTCTTTTATGCTTCTTCTTGGATTTAATGATTGCACTTAGGTAATTAGGTGATCTAATTATCTCTTTTGAGTTTATATTTATTTTCAGATTGAAAAAGTGTACATGTCTACTTTAGGTTAATTTAATCATTTTTCTTTCGTGCATGTCACTGTCAATTTGAATTATTGATTCTAAGAACTTTCAAGTGCCTTGTTTTTCTTTTTGGAATCTAAGATTTGTATTTAGGAGTTGAAACTGATTGTGTTAAGCCTTTTATTCGAGTTCTCTTTCCTCAGGTTAACCTTGATCCTGTTTGATTTCAGAACTCATTGGTCTTATCACTTTTTTATGTTGATTTTCAATTTCTCATTGATTTGATTTCACATCTCTTACCATTTTGATTGAACAAGTCTTCTCACACTTGAATTATAACAGTTCGCATATGACTTTAGAGTGCACTTTGTTTGGTTTCTTTTTTCTTCATGTTCCTTTGTGTCAAACATTGATTTCTTTCATCCTAATTGAAAGTAAGTAAGTAGAAATTTTTGCATTTGAAGAGATTTCATTGCACATACAATCAAACAAATAAAATTTATGCATTCTTAGGAGTTTTGTTTTGGTGCATTTCTTGCATGAGCTAGTCTTGTATTCGCTTTAGGATTTTGGATTTGTTTGATAGTTTGGAATCATTTTGGAAAGTTTGATGATATTGAGTGCTTGTTAAGAAGAAACACACTCTTCTCCTTCTCATAGATAGGACTCATCGAAAATAAATGTTTGCATTTCATTCTTTTTTCATTCTATTGGAGTCAAGTCTCACACATCACTAGTTTCATCTCCATGGACCTTTATGAGTAAACAAGCCAATTAATATCAACCAGTGCACTAATAAAATAAACTAGAAAAAATTTGGTTTATATATACCAATAGTAGCATAGGGTTAGAATCTTTGGACTAGGAAAAGTGAGTAAATTGTCCAATATTACTAAACAAGATTGTATAACAACAAAGAGTGATTAAATGAAAATGTCCTATTAGCATAGATGAGAACCCTCTCTAACACAGGGGCTAAACATGAGGTAGTGTACAGAAGAGCAACGGAGATTACCCCTACAAATCTTAACCAATCGTAGCGGAAAGAGCGTATATTGGAGGTTTTTATTGAGAAACTATTGGTTTCATTTGGTATCAGTGCTTCGTGAACACTGAATCCATTTGGGGTCCTTAGGAGACTTACTGGTCCACTTGTATTCAATTTTCTTTAATAATTTCAAACTTTGATATCCTTCCCATATGTTTGGTCCCGACTGTCGACTGTACCCCCCCCCCCCGAAAGTTGACTGGGAGTTGGCAACCTTAGTGGCCTTTCCTAGGTATCTATAGAGGTGACTGTGGGGGGATTCCCATTATACCTGGGTCAGACATCGTATCACACTTTCAATAACCTTGGAGGGTGACCCCGTGAAGTGAGGGTTACTTGCACTAAGAAGGGTTTTTACATGGAGGTCAGAGTAACTGCTTCTTATATATTCGTTGGAGGCTTAATATACCGTCTTCGAAAGATCCTTCTATTGTTGCTTGATTGATTACCTGTCGATATTTTTTAGGGGTGTGTGATTTCAGAGTTCATAGTTTTCCTTAAGGATTTTCATTTTACTTTCACCGTGGCTAATCAAGGAATTCGAAGATCTCGCATAATGCAAGGTTTGGATACTAAATTTCAGGAACCTCAACCTGACCCTTCTTATGAAGGAATGGTCTAAGAAAAAACTTTTGAAGTTGGGAGTGTAGCTCCTAGAAGTGGCCAACACACAGAAGAACCGGTCACAACCTTCATGGAAGGATTTGTGTCTTTCCCAAATTCCCTTTTTATCGATCCACTCGGCCCACTACTCGTCGAAAAACATTCGATGATATTTCTTGATACTTATTCTTATTATCATTTACCAACCAATTCAACCACTAGACCGTATTTTGGCATAAACCCACTGAAATTTGGTTTACCAGAGGGATTGGGAATTTCACCTCCTTTATCCACAACTCTTGTATTTGACCCTGCAAGATCACAAATCACTATTTTTGGTGCTTCTTCTTTATTGTGAACACTCGTGACCTAGGTTACTTTGAGACAACCACTTGTGAGTACATCTCCCTCAACACATGGGTCGAGTAATATTCATTCTTCACTAATCCCACATATGCACACAACAAGTGCTTTACTTGGTCATCCCATCGGTTAGATGGCCAACAATCAGGTCATTCAAAAAACCACATTTACACAAGCTACTCAACCCACATCTCCAACTTTACAAATGAGGAGTTATCCTATACCCTTCACTGGAGGTCAATATTCAGTTGGGGGGGAGAACCTTTTGTTGGGGGAAAACCCTCAACTATGGGGAAAACTCCTATGTGGGGCAACAACAAAAAACCTGGAAGAAAACCACTCATGCAGGTCCCTCCATTCCCATTAATATTGGTCTGTATCATGGAAAACCATATCTAGGAGCTGCAAATCCTTTATGGGGTCAAATTAATTTGGCGGGCATTCCTCAACAAGGAACTTTTCCCAATCAATCTGTGAACCCCATGATTTCAACACAAAATCCCCATCAAAAAAATTATATGGGAGGTCCAGTGTGCCAACTGTAATACATGGGGGGACCTTCAGATCAACCAAAGTACATGGGGGGACCCTCAGGTCAACCAAAATACATAGGAAGACCATCTGGTTTTTCCATCTCGTCGCAACCTATAAATGGTCCTATTAGTGTTCCTATGTCACATGGTTACTACCAATATCCACACTATAACAGAGAATTTCCATTCTTGGCTACATTGTATATTACTGATCTGTCGTGTTTGACCAATGATCCCATACTACATGCCCCATTTTTACCTCAAATCCCTTCCAAACTATTGTCTGATATCCCAAAGTTTGACAGAAAGCCTTGGGAAGATCCTAATAACCATGTAATGACCTTTCATCTATGGTGTTCTTCAAACTCCTTGATGGACGATTCAATTCGTTTACAACTTTTCCAGCGAAGTCTCATAGGCTTGGTGGCCAAATGGTATATCGATTTGTTGCAATACTCCTTTATTGAATTTAATACTTTAGCTATGGATTTTTTGAAACATTTCCAATCGTCGATTCGATATGAAACTAGTACAAATATTTTGATTTCTCTTAGGAAATCCACTTACACTCACATTTTTATCATATTCATGAGTGGAGTAGGTGGTGATGCTTAATTAAAGCTACCATTTCAGACCAACTCATGGAAGATTGGTTTACCAAGTCACTTTTTCCACCCATCGCAAGAGATGTCACCATGGGTGTTGTTTTCACTGAGGATCAAGTGATTAGTCATGCTCAATATTCAGACTTGGTGAATTCCTAGTCTGACACACTTTATGATCTGATCCCTCATGCACCTCACTCATCGAATGATCTGTCAAGACCTACTCCATAAGCCCATGACGATGGCATGATTGGTTCTATGACCAAGGAAAAAAATGCTTCCTCTCCTACACAAACCTCAGAGGTGAATGCAGTCCAATCCACTTCATCTCAACAACCTGGAGGTAAGAAGAAAAACAATAGTAAATCCAAGAATTCTTCTAAATAACAAGAGAGTACAAAAACTGTTGCTAACCAATAGAAAAGGAAATCTAAGCTTCCCTTCCTGATTTGTATAGAGGACCACTACACAAAAGACTGCCCTTGTCGAGAGGAAGTTGATAAATTTATGAAGGGTACCTCCCAACATGTAGTATTAACTAATCCTTTTCTAATTCAACAACAACAAAATCTTTCCTAAAATCTTGCCCCTCCGCAAGGGGGAAACACATGTCATATTCACCATGAGGATGCTTCCTCAAGTGCTCAGGTTCTTATGTGTAATGGGACAATTAGTCTAACAACCAGAGCTAAGACTTATGACACTCCTCCATATAATCATTCCAATGGAAGTGTTATTGATAAGCCCTCCACTTCCACTCCTCCTCCATCCTCCACCCTTCTTCATATCGAGAGGCTTGTTGTTGAGTCATAGTTGCGTCCTCCCAAGGGCATAATTTGAAAGTCGATATTCCATCCAAGTGCCCACGTTGCTCAAAACTACAACGTTGTTGAATATTTGGCACAATAACCTTGTGCTATGCCGATGCTAGAAGTTCTAAAAAAATGTCCAAGTCAATGTAGAACCCTGCTATTATCCATTGGAGTTGTGGATCCAGAGGCGTCAAATATGATTATGTTTAATCCAGACTATTTGAAACAAAGGATTTCCCTCACCTGGCCTTCCAAATTCACACTATGGTTGGTGGGAAGAACATTCATCACACCGTTTTGGATGAAGGAGCTTCCACATGTGTCATGTCTTTGTCCTTCTAGAGAGCCATTGGTTCTCTTGAACTTAACCAGTCTCCTACCACCCTTAAGGCGTTTGATGGACATGGTTTCCAACCTTACGAACTCTTAAAGTATTTCAATGTGGATTTAAAGGGAAAAACATTTTTTTTCAACATTGAAGTGGTTGACGCACCCTTGGATTATAATTTATTGCTTGGTCATAGTTGGTTCTATGTGATAATTTTCACCGCGTCTTCAATCTTTTGTATTTTACAATTTCCGCATCAAGAGAAAATTGTGATTGTTAACCAACTTGATTATTGCACTCCATATCTCCATATTTCTTCAGTGAATAATATCCCTTTTCTGGGACAGTTCGATCTTAAGTACGAAAGTGTGGGGTTAGGTATCCTCAAATATTCCTCACTCATGGGAGTTTTCCCCTTACCTCCCCTAGATCCCCCACATTAGGTTTCCACTTTAAATATGATTACGGATATGGTGCAACGATCCTCTGAATTATTTGATCCTTGGGTAGTGCCTATCCCATATGCCACTAAAACACTAGGTGATATCATGTCACTTAGTCTTCCACAAGATCTGAAACATAAACCTTCCCTTCCTCCACCTATCTTCATTGATCCTCTTTATTCCTCCCTCTCTGGAAAACCTATCCCTATTAGTATCCAGAAGTCTAATCAAGTGCATAAGAAGAGTCGACGAATGAACTAAAGCTTGGGGGGAATGTCTCCAACCTCTCGGCATCATACTGAAGTCAAATCACCAACTTCTTATGATGATGTTGGGGGAAAAGTACCCACCTATGAACACTATGTTGGGAAAAAACCTGCAAATAGGTATCGATCAATGTACCAATCTATAGACATCATGTTGGGAAGTGACCCATTCATGGGTATTGTTATCACCTGCTAATTTGTATTAATTTTTCCCAAAGAGTCTTGTCCTTGTGCTATTTTTCCACTCAGACTTTCAAATTTTTTCACCATCTCCGTCAAGCTCTCATCACCTAAATCCTTCATCCAATGGATCATCCAAAACAATCATGTACTCCACGAGTCAAAAGTTGGCAAATATCCCAAGCCTATACCTAGCCTTAATTCTTATCTAAATCCCTTAGTTCCATCACTTCATACATTTTTACCCTTATTTTTGTATTCCCATTGAAAATAAAAAATATTCCTTTTATTAAGCACCCTTATCCTATCCACAAAGTCATGTGTTAAGCCTCATATGCCCAAAGTGCTTCAAAAATGGAAAAAAGGGTTTTTTATTATTAATATAAATATTTGTATATTTATATTAATATTTAATCCAATATTTAATTTATGAAATCACGTCAACTCATGGGCACGAATCTCAATTTATAATGTGGAAAATTCAAAGGTTGGATGGAGGGTGCACATACATATCGGGGATTAAAGTAACAAGGAGGTTAATTATGTGAAGGCAGGGCGGGGAAAACTACCGTGGTTTATTTGGTGGACACGTGTTTTTACATGTAGCACATAACAGGTAAAAGTAGTTTGAATTAAACCACTCCAACCCAAGCCCGATGTAATAAATGCACCATTTATCATATATTTTATGTGCGGTATTTTTCCAGGAGTGCATTTCAACAAAAATTATGGAATTTCTAATAAATGAGAATCCTCCTCATTGTGAAAAGGTTTTACAGAGGTAAGACTTAAATTTTACAAATCAAGGAGAGTAATGCTTATTTCCATGGAAAATAATTAAATGGAAGATGCACGTGAACAGAAACTTGGATAATTTTTATCCAAAGGTTTTACAGAAGTAAAAGAAGAAGATACAAGGTATTTTGTCAAAGACGGTAAATTGGAAAAACATTACACAATAAATGTTTTTTCCACAGTGAAACCGTAAATTGGAAAAACATTACACAGTAAATGTTTTTCACAGGGAAATGGTAAAATTAAATGTTTTTACAATGAAATGGTGAATTGGGCAAATAAGACATGGTCTTAAAAACCACAGGAATGAATTAAATAATGGAAATTTAATTCTATAGGATAGAAAAATATTTGGGAATTATTTTTATTTCAAATATATTATTCCAAAATGTTTAATGAGAATATGGATAAATGCAATTATATTTGAAAGAGTATGAGTAACATTTCAAGGAGAATGTGGCAGAGGAAGGAGTTGGAGTGTCAGGGGAATCTGCAGGGATCATGAAACGTTTTTTTTGAAAACTGTCATTTGTAATCATTGTAGAAGCCGAACCATTTCATTTCAGTTATTGTAATCAGTTACACATTGAAGGAACTCGAATTGTATAAGTGTTAGAGGTTTTGAGTGTATTAGTGGTGGGAAGAAGTGCAAGGGCACAATTCTGGTTGTTTTGATCTTCATTGTAATTTTCTGGGGTTGAATTGAATACACATGCAACAACTTTGAAGTCTCTATGAAAAGATTCTAATGGTGGTGATATGAGCTTTGTATTCCCTCATTGTATGTGTTTCCCGTGATCTTTTATGTCATATACATTTTTATTCTGTTTAAATTGGAGATTTAAAGGGCCATAATTCATCATTTGATGCTCTTGGCTTAAGCAATTTAAACTATGTATGTTTCTTCTTAGCTAATTCAGAATTCATTTTCGTAATGCTCTGATGCGCTTATCTGTTTCTTTTTCCTCTTACCACTCTAATTAAATTCAAGTTATAACTTAGATTCATTGCCTCATTTAGCCTTTATCCTATGGAGAGTTCTATAGGCTAGTCATTGTTTTCATTCACTTTCATAATTTTGACTCCATAGCCCATAGTGTTCCTCCCCTTCTTTTCCAGCAACTTTATTAAAACCCCCCAAAACAAACCAAATCTAGACATCGATTTCCATAGAGACATCAAGTGACACGAGAGAGCCCTCTTTGAGTTGAGTAGGCTAGTGCCTCAGCTCTAAAGATGGTTGAAACAGTTACCTCTATCGTTTGTCTATTCAGTCGGACAAAATTTACAGACTCCTAACATTCTGGCGCCATTGTCGGGGACAAAATTGAAAAATTTTCCCTGGGAAAGAACGACATGGTTGAGTTCTAAGGTTTGAGAGCAGCAAACACTTAGACACATATTGGTTGTATTCCCACTCTGGCGACTCCACACATCAAAAAATCGGTTTGAAGATGATTCCACTGGTAAAAGAATCCATAAATTTAAATTTTCACTGGCGACTCCACTCTCAATGCAGAATCCAGCTTCCAAAACATCATTGGTGACTCCACTGTCTGAAGATGAGTTCAATATCTGCAAGGTATGCTCCAATGAATCGATCTCATATTCCTAGATTTCCAAATCGTATTCCTCACATAAATTGGCAAAAATATTTTCCTAAATTCGAAGACGGGAAAGGAAATGATGTTGCCTTACACTTGATTAGATTTCTCATGCACATATGTAAGTTAGGGGTTGAATTTCATGAGGATTGTTTGATGAAAATGTTTATGGATACTTTGGAGGGGAAAGAAAGATTATGGTATGAAGGTTTAAAACCAGACAACGTATACTCTCTTAAAGATACCCATATAACATTCTTTAAGCATTATGGATAATCTAATTCTTCATCCTTGGTGTTTGAAGATTGTTGTGAATTTTATGAACATTTCATTAAGTACCTTGAAAATGTTTTTGGAAATGAAGAGTGTATGAATGATGAAATCATAGAATCCCTTTATGAATATTCATCCCAACAACAAATAGTAGCCCCTCCTTTGGCTGAAGATGAAGTTGATCAAGAAATTATTGTTAAAAATCATTTTCCTTCTCCCGAACTTGATGAAGATATTTAACAAGATACAGTGTTTCAAGGTTGTCTTTCTCCCCCTATGAATGATATGGTTGTTCAAATTCTAAGTGGCCTAGACATGGATGAGGATTTTGAAACCGCATCTATGGAAACTTCCAACAATGAACAAACAAATGACATAGAGCTTCAGGAAAGCAACAAAACAACATATGCCATTTTTCAATCAGAAATACAGAAAGATAATGAAGAGGCAGTGGTTTTATTTGATTCATTTGAAAATCATGGTTTTGAAAATGCATCCATGGGAAATCTAGATTGTGAAATAGTGCATGTTGTTATCTTTTCACATTTGCAAGAAGATTATGAGCAGGAACTTTCATTCATTTGAAAGTCAAAAAGACAGTCCTCAAGCAAATTTCCAGAAGTTTAATGAAACCAAATCAAAATTGTTTAATGAACAAGAGGATGCACATAATATGGCTGTCACATTTGAATATGTTCAAGAATGTATGATTGTTTTTGTTGAGATTCGTGGGAAAGTAGACCAACCTATTGCTGCCATTTCATTTGAAAATGTTCTCAAGACAAAAGAAATAGAGAAAGAGCAACAAACACTTATGAAAAAGGCTTGTCTTTCTATTTTTACTCATCAAGAAGAAATGAATTTCCATGGTTTTTAAGATCCTATGGCCATCCTATTACAGTCATCATTGAAGGAGGAGTTTGTTTGATTCATAAGTTTAGGTTTTGATTTCAACTTGTGTTTTCTGCTGCCATATTTTACATTTGTCTGCCTGCTTAAGAAAGATGTGATCGGAGAAAAATCGGGAAGCCAATTGCTTAATTGGTTGCATTGGCACTTTAGCATCACTTGATTGAGTATTCATTTCAGTAGTTTTAGAGTAGATAGGAGTATGCACATAATCTTGTTGGTCAAGCATTTTTCAGTTTGGATTTCCAATAGTGTGTACAGTCAGATTTTAGCGGTGTATTCAGTGCTCAATATCCAGTTGAGAGCAGTGTGCAGAGTTAGGTTTTCAGCAGACACTAGTGACAGGTCGAAGCAGGGTACACAAATATGTTTTGGGAGCATCCCAATGGATAGCATCCCCAATAGGAGCCTATGTTATCACCTGCTAATTTGTATTAAATTTTCCCAAAGCATCTTGTCCTTGTGCTATTTTTCCACTCAGACTTTCAATTTTTTTCACTAGCTCCGTCAAGCTCCCATCACCTAAATCCTTCACCCAATGGATCATCCGAAACAGTTATATACTCCATGAGTCAAAAGTTGGAAAATATCCCAAGCCTATACCTAGCCTTAATTCTTATCTAAATCCCTTAGTTCCATCACTTCATACATTTTTACCCTTATTTTTGTATTCCCGTTGAAAATAAAAAAATATTCCTTTTATTAAGAACCCTTATCCTATACACAAAGTCATGTGTTAAGCCTCATATGCCCAAAGTCCTTCGAAAATAGAAAAAAGGGGATTTTTTATTATCAATATAAATATTTTTATATTAGTATTAATATTTAATCCAATATTTAATTTATGAAATCACGTCAAATCATGTGCACGAATCCCAATTTATAATGTAAAAAAGTCAAAGGTTGGATGGAGGGCACACATACATATCAGGGATTAAAGTAACGAGGAGGTTAATTATGTGAAGGCGGGCCAGGGAAAACTACCATGGTTTATTCGGTGGACATGTGTTTTTAC
This sequence comes from Picea engelmannii, assembly GCA_009831015.1. NCBI lineage: Eukaryota > Viridiplantae > Streptophyta > Pinopsida > Pinales > Pinaceae > Picea > Picea engelmannii. The sequence continues at coordinate 35,355 of ML825395.1, read as the reverse complement.
ATGGAGCACATCGGAGGTAAAAGCAGTTTGAATTAAACCACTCCAACCCAAGCCCGATGTAATAATTGCACCATTTATCATATGTTTTATGTGTGGCATTTTTCCAGGAGTGCATTTCAACAAAAATTATGGAATTTCTAATAACTGAGATTCCTCCTCACGGTGAAAAGGTTTTATAGAGGTAAGATTTAAATTTTACAAATCAATGAGACTAATGTTTATTTCCATGGAAAATAATTAAATGGAAGATGCATGTGAACGAAAACTTGGATAATTTTTATCCAAAGGTTTTACAGAAGTAACAGAAGAAGATAAAAGGAAAACATTACATAGTAAATGTTTTTCACAGGGAAATGGTAAAAGTAAATGTTTTTACAATGAAATGGTGAATTGGGCAAATAAGACATGGTCTTAAAAACCACGGGCATGAATTAAATTATGGAAATTTAATTCTACAGGATAGAAAAATATTTGGGAATTATTTTTATTTCAAATATATTATTCCCAAATGTTTAATGAGAATATGGATAAATGCAATTATATTTGAAAGAGTATGAGTGACATTTCAAGGAGAACGTGGCAGGGGAAGGAGCTAGAGCATTAGAGGAATCTGCAGGGATCATGAAACATTTTTTTTTCTTCTGAAAACTGTCATTTGTAATCATTGTAGAAGCTGAACCATTTCATTTTAGTTATTGCAATCAGTTACACACTGAAGGAACTTGAATTGTATAAGTGTTAGAGGTTCTAATTGTATTAGTGGTGGGCAGAAGTCCAAGGGCACAGTTCTGGTTGTTCTGAACTTCATTGTAATTTTCTGGGGCTGAATTGAATACATATGCAACAACTTTGAAATCTCTATGAAAATATTCTAATGGTGGTGATATGATCTTTGTCTTCCCTCATTGTATGTGTTTCCTGTGATCTTTTATGTCATATACATTTTTCTTTTGTTTAAATTGGAGAGTTAAAGGCCCATAATTCATCATTTGATGCTCTTCGCTTAAGCAATTTAAACTATGTATGTTTCTTCTTAGCTAATTCAGAATTCATTTTTCGTAATGCTCTGATGCAGTTATCTGTTTTTTTTTCCTCTTACCACTCTAATTAAATTCAAGTTATAACTCAGATTCATTGCCTCATTTATCCTTTATCCCCTGGAGAGTTCGACAAGCCAGTCATTTTTTTTGTTCACTTTCATAATTTTGACTCCATAGCCCATAGTGTTCCTCCCCTTCTTTGCCAACAACTTTATTAAAACCCCCCAAAACAAACCAAATCTAGCCATCGATTTCCATAGATACATCAAGTGACACGAGAGAGCCCTCTTTGAGTTGAGTAGGCTAGTGCCTCAGCTCTAAAGCTGGTTGAAACAATTACCTATGTCGTTTATCTATTCAGCCGGACAAAATTTACAGAGTGCTAATAGGTATTATATCGAGCATAATTTATTCTTGTTTTCAAGCTTGTTAAAAAATGAAACCGACTTCGAGAAAAGTTCCCTTTTCTGTGTCAATCTAATTAGAAAATGAAACAAAGGATTTCAAGAAAAGTAACTGTTTCTGTGTCAAGCTCGTTGAAAAATTAATCAAAGGATTTCGAGCACGGTTTCATTTTCTCTTTCAAGCTCGTTAAAAAATGATACAGACTACGAGCATACTTCATCGTTCCTCGATCTCATTAAACCACTAAGATTCATCTTTTGAGTGGTAGTTTACCGCTTTTTCATCCTCATAAGACTAACTAAGAAAAATGTATACTCTAGTCAATCATGACTATAAGAGTTCTCCCTTGTATTGTTTTACACTTTTTCGAGCTTAGGGGACTAAATTTATGAAAGAGAACATCCACAAAGTCGTCTTTAAGATCTTTTCAGACTCTCTAAACATCAAAATACCATCGAGTTTTCCTTCTTTGGACTTGTTATCCCCATTTTGTGGATAAATAAGGATATTATGTCTTGAGGCCCTTAAGTTGCATATATGGAGTGCCCAGAGACTATATGACCAACAATACCCTTTTGTATAGTTGGAGACCCTGCTCACCACCACAACTGTCGTGGATTTTCAAATGGCATCCACCGCATCAGCTGGCTTCTGGAAGATAGTGGGCCTTTCTCCATGAGGTACAAGCCAGTATTATGGTGAGCATAATTTCAATGTTTAATGCATTTGAGTGTGTAGTATCTTAGATTTCTCTAGATTTAATGATGTATGCTTGGACATTAAGCCTTTTTCCCTGCTTCACCTTGGTGGTTGACATTGTTCCCTAGTAAGTGGTCTTCCCTAGGGATGGTTGATCCGGATTTATGTAGGAACACAATGAAATACATAAATACACATAAACGCAAAGATGCAGCGGAAATAAGACTTCATTTCATTAATAACAAATGACTGAAATATGTTTACAGACAGAATGGAAATAAACTAGCTAGGGCGCTGGTAGCTTATCTCTGAGAAGAGATGTGGTTGCTACTCGCATCCGTGAGAAGATGATTAAAATGAGGCTCTGAAGGCCCTTTTACAATAAACAGGAATGCCAAAAGTCCTAAACATCCAAAAACCTAACCCTGGGAGATGAAGCACCAAAAGTCATGTGGGCCCCATTTGGGTAAGTTGGTGCATCAACTTTCCGGGGTCGTAACTTTTGCATACGATCTCCGTTTTAGGCATATGATAGCTCGTTGGAAAGATCTATCTGAGGCCTACAATGCCCGAGACAAAATGGCATCATTAGATTCCATTTTGCGACAACAACATACCCAAAAAAACATCATTTAGGGCCTCAAAATGGCCCCGGAAGTTCAAGACCCGAAAAAACTGCTAAAAATAGTAAACTGTGCAAAAACTGAAAAACTGAAAGAAGCAATGGTGGGGGTTCAAGTGGAATAGGTGGGTGGCCACCAATATCCACCTGGA
>ML825395.1:18040-28389 GCA_009831015.1 Picea engelmannii | reverse complement strand
GAGTAGGTTTCCCACCAGTCCTTGACATGGGGGGCGGCTTTGAGGAGTGCGAAAATAATCTTTTCTCGATCGGAAAACTCATGAACCGAGAAATATCCTTCTAACAGATTCAACCATCTATCTACGACATCTACATCTATTTGTCCATCAAATATGGGAATGCCAAATTTTACTTGTACCTTAAAAGGAGTGGCACCTCTAGAGTGGCTTCTGGATGTCGATGCACCGCCAGTCGGAATCCGTTGAAGAATCTGGGCAAAGTTGTCCATCATCACATTCCTTTGTTTCTCAAGGGCCTCCTCGAGCAACATTTTGATAGGATATCCTGCTCCCTCATATTTATTTTCTTCCCCCATGGGCGTTCGTCAGGGTTTGCGAGGCTGATCTCGCAAAGGTTCAACCAGATCGAGCCCCAACTCCTTATACCCTGATCTCATTGGGGACATGCAAAGAAGGATCGAGAATGAGAAGACCGCTCTGATACCACTGATCCAGATTTATGTAGGAACACAATGAAATATAGAAATACACATAAACGCAGAGATGCAGCGGAAATAAGACTTCATTTCATTAATAACAAATGACTGAAATATGTTTACAGACAGAATGGAAATAAACTAGCTAGGGCGCTGGTAGCTTATCTCTGAGAAGAGATGTGGTTGCTACTCGCATCCGTGAGAATATGATTACAATGAGGCTCTGAAGGCCCTTTTACAATAAACAGGAATGCCAAAAGTCCTAAACATCCAAAAACCTAACCCTGGGAGATGAAGCGCCAAAAGTCATGTGGGCCCCGTTTGGGTAAGTTGGTGCATCAACTTCCCGGGGTCGTAACTTTTGCATATGATCTTTATTTTAGGCGTATGATAGCTCATTGGAAAGATCTATCCGAGGCCTACAATGCTCGAGATAAAATGGCATCATTAGATGCCATTTTGCGACATCAACATACCCAAAAAAATATCATTTAGGGCCTCAAAATGGCCCCAAAAGTTCAGGACCCGAAAAAACTGCTAAAAATAGTAAACTGTGCAAAAACTGAAAAACTGAAAGAAGCAATGGTGGGGGTTCAAGTGGAATAGGTGGGTGGCCACCAATATCCACCTGGATCAATGGTTTTTCTACTAGGAACTCCCTTGAAGAGCCATCGTACCGTTCCCGACCATACTTACCACCTTCCATCACTATTTCCCCTCATTTCCTTATCTCTTTGGATTTTAGGGTGTACTGACCCAAGAAGGGGTTGTCCCTCATTCTATGGGAAGAAGCGGTTGAAGTCCTAGAGGGATTGATGTTGGGTAAAAGATAAAATCCTATGTATGAACCTTCTATATGCTTCGCCCATGGATCACCCAAGAAATCAATGAAATCGTTATCTTTGAAAAAAGGGGGACCCACAATAAAATATGATTAAGAATGATTAAAAGTTTAGTTGGAGGATAGGAGGTCTCATCACGAGATGACCTATCATTTCCATGAACATCTAGTGGTATGACATTACCATAATTTGTTTACCAAGCCAGGGTAATGGCTCTCAATTGCATGGTTGAGAGAAAGGGGGTTTCATCACGAGCCAACCCTCTCATTTCTACTAGGTGTTTGTGGGTGACATTGCCATTATCTGGAAACCACGCCAGGGTAGTGGCCTTCAACCTTTCCTAAAAATTATGAAAGAATGAAAGAATGGAAAAATAATGGGCTTGGAAAAAGTGCATTGCAAACGAAGTTACCACACACCCTCTACAAAGGAACCCATGAATGAGACACTACAACCTCTTGTATGTCATGAGCCCTATGCCCATTAAGTCTTGACCATAACCACTTCACCCAATTTACCCATATTAGAGAGGGATATCTTGGAAACTCTCCTTGACCTAAGGCAAGAGCTTATATCCAATAGGACATCTCATCAACCCTCCCATATTCAAGATGAACAATTCACATAATGTCTTTGAGCACTTACTTGTTTGACATAGTGATATTTGATGCACTTCTTAGGTGGCTCATTTATTGATTGGATTCAATTACCATAATGTTATGACTTGATATCCTTGGAGTGCATGATTATTTGTCTTTGCAAGACATAGTTGGTGGACAGTTTCGGAAGAACAAGACTAGCTTGGGCTTCCATGGGACTTGAAGCCCACAGGTGGATTCCAAGTGCCTGCATGCTACATGAGAAATATAAAACTTGGAAGGCCTAAAATATGACTTGGACGACATAACCTATCCCCCACATGCCAAACGTTTTTCCTATGAGAGGCAAAATGCCACTTCTAGAGGCATGCAGTCATCTAGGGGGGTAAGGGTTTGGTGGTGAGGTGACATGCATTGACACACACATGTTTTGATGGGTTTGAGGCTTTGACCATGAAGAAAGTAGCTTGGATGCTTTACATGTGGCTTTGGGAAGCCTCCCTACACTCCTCCATCCACAACGACTTGCTCCTAGTGCCAAAATGTCTCCTAAAGTGATGATGTCCATATGAACTAGGGTTTTTCTTTGTGAAAAAGTGAAATTTAAATGAATTGTTTAATATTACTTTGTAGAAGGTGAAATATTAGGGTTTTTGACCCCTATTCTTGTGGTTTACTCTTAATTATGTGGAAAAACTATCTTAGTGACATTTTTTATAAATAAGAGATCATAAGATCTCATTTTAACATAACTCTCCCTCTTGTGAGAAGTACTTGGTCTGAATTTTTTGCTACACTTGGATTATTTTTCCTCTTGTGCTATGGAACAATTCTTTTTGGTTATGGTTTGATGATGATTATCGTGCGCTATATCTAGGAGGTCATTCTCTTGCTTTTGTGGAGGTTTACTTTGGCATGTTAATGCTTTTTCTTGAATGGTATGGTCTCTCTACTTTGTTATTATCATTCTTAATTCAAGATAAGGTTATTTTTTCCAAGTCTAGATAGGGATTAAATAGACATACACCCATATCCTAGTTTCCACCATAATTGTTAATATTTTAAAGTTATTTTACATGGGTTTAGTTGAGGAAGTAAGAGGATTTACACCCCTCATATTCAAACCCTAGCTAGGTTACTTTCCTTGGGAAGTAAGAGGATTTACACCCCTCATATTCAAACCCTAGCTAGGTTAGTTTCCTTGGGAAGTAAGAGGATTTACACCCCCAAGGATTTAGTAACCCCAGGTCTTTATTTTTGACCCCAGTAACCCATAACTAAAGGCACTAGTCTTGCATTGGAGAAACAAAATATTGCATCCGAAAACATGATTTCTCGTCATATTTACTTTTTGTAACTTGGATTGTGTTCCTTATGCCTTGGGCACCTCACAACCACTAGGGAATCCCCATAAAAGGGGTACTTCTTAATTTTGTTATAAAATTTCATCTTCATCCATTAGGGCTTCAGAAACCCTAACTCATTTACTTGAATAACTCTCTTATCAACCATTGGATTTTTCCCAAAGTTTGCACACTTACTCTTCTTGGTCTAATGAACTTTTTGGAAAATTTTGGAGGATTTTAAGTGGCTGATTTTATTTCTGTAATACATTGAATGTTACATCCATAAGGATGATATAATTCATTGCATAAAAGTGTTTACAACAACCTTATCTTTTATGTTAGTATCTTGGATTTTCATCTTGAGTTTTGCTATCCTTTAGCTAGTATTTCTCTTGTATCTTCTACTTGATATCTAGAATTTATTTTACATCTTATGATGCCATTTTATTGCTGATATATATTTTTTACTAACAGCTTCATTTAGGGACAACAAGCTTAACTTGCTTGTCCAAGTGATTACACTGCAATATATGCTTGTTTTTCTTGTGTCTCGGGCAGGTATCTCACCACTAGCGGGTTACTCAACATATTTGGAAACCCTTGGACCTTCCCAAGACTACATTCCAAGACCTTCATACCATTTATATTTTACCTCTAGTGACTTCATCTCCATCTTCATCCATCTTCATCTCATTCCCCCTAAGGTCACCAAGATTCCCCCTTGAGGTGACTACCTCACCTCTAAAGTGACGAGGACACATACCTAAGGTTACAATGGGTAGGTGACCTCTTATTTTTCACCATTTAGTGGTTGGTTATGGATTTTCCCAACCTACAACTTGTGCGATAACATTTTGGCGTCATTTCTGGGGAGGATTTTGAATCCTCTTTGAAACCCTAACGACACTTTGGCAAGCTATACTAAAGCCTTTCCCTTAGCTTGCTTGCTGACTCCACCCAAGGTATGTTCCCTTTCCACATTTCTTGATGATATCATCCTGAAGCTCATCCGATGACTCCACCTTCCCAGAACCCTTCCTTTCCCAAACCTTTTCCCCTTGGGAGGTTCAATCCTTCTAAGGTTTACCAAAGAAGGCCTCCTCTCAAGTCTCTCGTTGTTAAAACCCTCTTCCATAGTACTCTTCATCTTGCTCCAATGGCTCACCCTTGGTAAAAGGACCTATACAAACCTCTCAACATGTCCAAAATCCAAGGATACCCTAATACCATGCCAAAGGAAGTCAACAAGTGGTTGCCAAAGTTGCTAAGAAACAATGTGATAATTTTTTAGGATCATATTTATGGCATGGGCCGAGACATGGAAAATGCAAGTATTTAGCATGAAGATGTGGCCATGAAGTTATTTTCCTCATCATTTACCAAAGAATCCATTGATTGGTTCAGAGGACTCCATGAAAATCATCTCACATCCTACGAATCTTTTGCCAACATATTCAAGAACAATTGATCAACAAAAGCAGATAGTGGGATGCTTGGGGATCAATTTAATCAGATAAATAAAAAGGAGAATTAAACAGTGAAGGAATTCAATACTAGATTTGACAGGTTGTACAATCAAATTACAACATAATTACATCCTATAGCATCATCAATTTGTCTCCTTTACATGAATGCTTTTGAAGGAAAGTTTCGATTCATTCTCAAATACAAAAATCCCACCTCATTGGCACAAGACAAGGAGTACAGTGTCGATATTGAAGAAAATATCCTTGATTCAAGGGTGGAACCTTTTCACTACCCTCTTTTCAAAGAAGAAGCAAAGACTAAGGTTTCGAACAACAATACTCTTGATATGATTGCTCTCTTAACTCAAAATATAGAACATATGAATACTCAATTTATTTAGGTGCAGAATTAGCTTATGAGACGTATGAATACAGTGGAAAGAAATCAATCTTCTCCCATACCTTAATTTTCTAGAAAAAAGAGAGATACCACAGGTTGGAAACCAAGGCCTCAATAGGAGGAAAAGACCCCAAATACTTTGAGACCAGTTGGGATAGTTGATGTAGAAGCTTGGTACCTCATGTGCCAAGAACCCCACAAATAATATGAATTCCCTTGACAAGATGAATATTCTCCTAACGATATGAATTTAATTGATATGATTTTCACTTTCCAAGAGGAACAAATTACCCAAGAGCAGATCAATGAAGCCAAAAGAAGAGGAGAAAGAGAGGGGAGACTTCGGGCCTTGAATCAATTAACAGATGATCAGAATAAGGAATTAAGGAGGAGGGAATATCTGACCAACACTAGAAGAAATAAATTTTCATCCCCTCCGTCACAGCCTGATACTCCTCTTCCATCAACATAGAAGGTAGATCCACCACCTCCATTTTTGGTATGTGATTTCCTTCCTAATATAACTCCTATAGATGATATTCAGTTAAATATAGATGTTGCAAGCATGTTTGGAAAACTAAATATGACGGTCCTGGTGATAGAGATGTGTAATCCCTTCTATAAAAAGGGAAGTTTTGAAGATCTTACAGGTAATAACTAAGAAGGAAGATCCCCCCATCATCTTGAGCACTATGTATCTCGATCAGCCAAAGAACAAGAATCCCCCTTTCTATCTTTCATTAGGTATGAATGGCCTCCACTTCAACAATTGCATGCTTGATTCAAGGGCCTCAACAAATGTCATGTCATTAAAGGTGATGGAACAACTTGGTTTGAAGACAACCCGACCTTATGGCAATGTATGTGGTATTGATTCATGAAGGGTCTAGGTCTTTGGGGTGTGTGAATATGTTGAGGTATTTTCGGCTGATTTTCCACACATCAACATCCTCATGGAAATAATAGTGATTGATGTTCTGGATGCTTGGGGGATGCTCTTATCAAGGACCTGGTCCTCAACCCGTGGGGGTTTTCTTAGCATGATCCTTACACATGCATATATTCCCATATGCGATGGCACATATGAAATCTTACACAACATGGAAAAGAATGATACACATGTGATGGATCTGAGGGGCCCTAATTATGTTAGTGAACACTACTATGATATGCCTCCATAGGTTATTGAGTATTATCCATCCGAGCTACCCATCATATAGGAATATTCCATAGATATGTTTCTTCCATGGAAAGATAAGAAGAAAATTGCTAAATACCATGGGAGGGAGTCGGGGTCTATCCATATTTTGTAGAAAGAAAATGAGAAACATGAAGAAATCATCAAAGAGATAGTCCACACAGAGCTTCCATACATTGAAAATACACCTTGCATTAATTTTAATGAAGGAAGTATTTCACTCATGTGGGAAAAAAGAAAGGGAAAGCATAGATATGAACAGAAAGATAACAACTCATGGCTTGGCCCTTACATCATCAGGAATAAGTTTGATAAAGAAAGATACTATCTGGCAGCATTAGAAGGGAGGAAGAGGCCATTACCAGTGGATGTATCTCTTATACAACCTTACATCTAGGTCACATGACTTATTTAGGTCCCATGCCCCAAGTAAGTATATATATGTGTGTGTGTGTGTGTGTGTGTGTGTGTGTGTGTGTGTGTGTGTGTGTGTGTGTGGATGAAAGTTGATAACACCACCCTAGATGCTCTGATCCCTTTGTCTGAGTTTTTAGCAGGCACGGGTCTACCAGGAGATGGTGTGGTTCTCATGCACTCTACGACAAACACATATTCCCAAGTAGGACCTAGATGTTTATCCCCTTTTTGTGGATAACTAAGGAGATTATGTCTCGAGGCCCTCAAGTTTCAAATATGGAGTGTCGAGAGACTGCATTCACAATAGTACCCTTCTCATCACCACAGAGGTCACAAATTTTCAGATGGCATCCACCACATCAATTGGCTTCTGGAAGGAAGTGGATCTTGCTCGATGAGGTACAAGTCAGTATTATGGTGATAATCATTTCAATATTTAAGGCATTTGAGTATGTTGTATCTTATATTTCTCTAGATTTCATGATGTATGCTTGGACATTATTCCTTTCTCCCTGCTTCACCTTGGTGGTTGACATTGTTCCCTAGTAAGTGATCTTCCTTTGGGATGGGTTTGCTACTAGGAACTCCCTTGAAGAGCCATCGTACCATTCCCGACCATACTTACCACTTTCCATAACTATTTCCCCGCTTTTCCTTATATCTTGGGATTTTAGGGTGTATTGACCCAAGAAGGGGTTGAAGGCCCAGAGGGATTGATGTTGGGTAAAATATAAAATCCTATGTATGAACATTCTATATACTTCGCCCAGGGATCACCCAAAAAATAAATGAAACACTTATCTTTGAGAAAAGGGGGACCCAAAATAAAATATGATTAAGAATGCTTAAAAGGTTAGTTGGAGGATAGGAGGTCTCATCACGATCCGGCCTATCATGTCCATGAACATATAGTGGTATGAAATTACCATCATTTGGTTACCAAGCCAGGGTAATGGCTCTTAGTTGCATGGTTGAGAGAAAGGGGGTCTCATCATGATCCAACCTTCTCATTTCCACTAGGTTTTGTGGGTGACATTTCCATTATCTGGACACCATGCTAGGGAAGTGGCCTTCAACCTTTCCTTAAAATTATGAAAGAATGGAAAAATAATGGGCTTGGAAAAAGTGCATTGCAGATGAAGGTACCACACACCCTCTACAAAGGCACCCATGAATGAGACACTATGACCTCTTGTATGTCATGAGGCCTATGCCCATTGAGTCTTGACCCTAACCACTTCACCCACTTTGCGTGGCTTATAGAGGGATGTCTTGGAAACTATCCTTGACCTAGGGAAAGATATACCCAACAGGACACCTCATCAACCCTCCCATATTCAAGCTTTACAATTCACATAATCTCTTTGAGAACTTAACTGTTTGACATAGTGATCTTTGATGCACATGCTTAGGTGGCGCATTTGTTGATTAGATTCACTTATCATGATTTTATGACTTGATATCCTTGGAGGGTGTTCTTATTTGTCTTTGTAGGACCTAGTTGATTGAAAGTTTTGGAAGAACAATCCTATCTGGGGCTTCCATGGGGTTTGAATATCATAGGTGGATTCCAAGGGCCTGCATGCTAGATGAGAAATATCAAACTTGGAAGGCCTAAAATATGACTTGGATGACATAACCTAGCCCCCACATGCCAAACAGTTTTCCTAAGAGAGGCAAAAATACACTTCTAGAGGCATGATGTCACCTAGGGGGGTTAGGGTTTGGTGGTGAGGTGACATGCATTGGCACAAGGAAATTTTGAGGTGTTTGAGGCTTTAACCATGAATAAAGTAGCTTGGATGCTTGACATGTGGCTTTGGGAAGCCTCCCTACACTCCTTCATCCACAACGACTTGTTCCTAGTGACAAAATGTCCCCTAAAGGGGTGACGTCCATATGAACTAGGGTTTTTTTATGTGCAAAAGTGAAATTTAAATGAATTGTTTAATATTAATTTGTAAAAGGGTAAAGATTGGGGTTTTTGACCCCTAGTCTTATGGTTTACCCTTAATTATATGGACAAACTATCTTAGTGACATTTTGTATAAATAAGAGATCATAAGATCTCATTTTAACATAACTTTCCCTCTTGTGAGAAGTACTTGGTCTGAAATTTTAGCTACGCTTGGAGTATTTTTCCTCTTGTGCTATGGAATAATGCTTTTTGGTTATGGTTTGATGATGATGATGGTGCACTATCTCTTGGAGGTTATTCTCTTGATTTTGTGGAGGTTTACTTTGGCATGTTAATGATTTTTCTTGAATGGTATGGTCTCTCTAATTTGTTATTATCATTTTTAATTAAATACAAAGTTATTTTGGCCAAGGCTAGATATGGAGTATAAGGATATACACCCCTATCCTAGTTTCCACCATAATTGTTAAGATTTTAAAGTTATTTTACAAGGGTTTAGTTGAGGAAGTAAGAGGATTTACACCCCTCATATTCAAACCCTAGCTAGGTTACTTGCCTTGGGAAGTAATAGGATTTACACCCCCAAGGATTTAGTAACCATATCTCTTTCTTTTTGACCCCATTAACCCATAACTAAAGGCACTAGTCTTGCATTGGAGAAACAAAATATTTCATTGGGAAACGTGATTTCTTGTCATATTTACTTTTTGCAACTTGGATTGTGTTCCTTGTGCCTTGGGCACCTAATAGCCACTAGGGAGTCCCCATTAAAGGGGTACTTATTTATGATTTTATAAAATTTCATCTTTAGTCATTAGGGTTGCAGAAACCCTAACTCATTTACTTGAATAACTCTCTTATCAACCATTGGATTTTTCCCAAAGTTTGCACACTTACTCTTCTTAGTCTAGAGCACTTTTTGAAAATGTTTGGAGGACTTTCAGTGGATTATTTTATTTAGGTAATACATTGAATTTTACTTCCATAAGGATGATATAATTCGCTGCAGGAAAGTGTTTACAACCACCTTATCTTTTATGCTAGTATCTTGGATTTTCATCTTGATTTTTGTTAGCCTTTAGCTAGTCTTTCTCTTGTATCTTCTACTTGATCTCTAGAATTTATTTTGCAGCTTATGATTCCATTTTATTGCTGATATATATTGTTACTAATAGCTTCATTTAGGGACATCAAGCTTAACTTGCTTGTCCAAGTGATTATACTGCAATATATGATTGTTTTTCTTGTGTCTCGGGCATGTATCTCACCACTTGTAGGTTATTCGACATATTTGGAAACCCTTGGACCTTCCCAAGACTTCATTCCAAGACCTTCATACAATTTATATTTGAACTCTAGGGACTTCATCTCCATCTTCATATCATTCCCCCTTTGGTCACTAATATTTCCCCCCCTGAGGTGACTACCTCACCTCTAAAGTGACGGGGACACCTACCTAAGGTGACAATGGGTAGGTGACCTCTTAGTTGTTTCCATTTAGTGGTTGGGTCGAGATTTTCCCAACCTACAACGTCTGTGATAACATGACTCGTAAAACATGCATTGAAGGACCCATATGGGACCAAACCCCTCCTCAAGATGAGGGACTCATCAAATATGAGTTATACCAAGAATTTTTTATCCTCCTCAAAATCATTTAAAAAAGAAAGAGGTACTCTCCAATCAT
>ML825395.1:0-12255 GCA_009831015.1 Picea engelmannii | reverse complement strand
TTATATATATATATATATATATATATATATATATATATATATATATATATATATATATATATATATATATCAAGGAGATCTAGTATTAGGGAATCTTATCTCATATCATATTGTGTTATGAAGTTTATATATTTTAAAGGAGGTTTCCCCCTTGAAGTAGACTGAATTTTATTGTTTTCTTATCATTTTTAAGGCATTGGATCATATCATTTGGTATCAAAGCTCAAGGTCTTGGGGTTTCGTTGTTGCATCTGAAATACCTTGGAATTTTCACTATAAATTTATTTTTATAGTGTTTCAGAAGGAACTCCTTGGATTATATTTAGAATATGGATTAAGGTACTTGGGGTTAAAATTTCATCTCCTGAGGCTTTATACTTTCGTAGATATAGCATGTGCAAGCTCGGGTTTGGGAATCATCCTGAATTTAGTCATCTAGGAATTTTCGCTATAAATTTTTTTATGTGATGTTTCAGACCTTGAAACTAGGAGAATATTCATAGAAATTACCAAGGTATCTGTGATAAAAATTTCAACATCTGGGTATTCCTACTTTTGTAGATACACCCTATGTAAGATAGGGTAGATGACTAGTCATATTAATTATTCTCAAACAAGTGTTCTGAGTAAAACAATGATATCTTATTCAGTGAGTATCCAAATTGAGTGAGACAAGTTTCATTGGATAGTGGAAAATATGTGGTATTTCAGGTGCAATTTTTAGAATACAATATCATATATTGTGCTCTTGGCATGCTTTACAATTACGCTCTCCTGGAAGGGATAAAAATCAGCAAGGTGTGGGGAAGTTACCATAACTTCCACTTGGCACATCCAATTTTGATCAGACCCGTGGCATTGTAGAGAGAACATATCAGAGAAATGTAGAACAAAATTTCAGACCCAGAAGAGCCAAAATTTTAGAGATACACTAGAAGGAAGGTCAGCCAAGAGGACAAACTCCAAATTAAGGTTTTTAAAGGTACGTAACTTACAATTGGCATAATTATTTTTGGAATATTTGTTTCGGGTGATTTGAAATTTGTGATAAATATAGAATAGAGGAGTATTGTTATTATTACTCCATATGGGTCCCAAAAAGGTGAAAACACCTATTAAACCTCCAGAAGTCTCATCTATGACTCAAGAAGAAAATGAGGACATACATAACATGTTGTCCAAATTGGAGGAACAAATTAAGAATGTGAGTGAAAAGTCTAATAATTGGGTAAACTCACAAAGACAAATTCAAGTAATGGAAGGGAAGATGGATGGAATGGAAAACAATATGGAGGGTATGAAAAACAATATGTATTCTATGGAAAATAAGATGGAGGAAAATAAGAATGACATAAAAAGAGAAATACAAAATTCCATGAAGGAAATGAAAAATATGTCTTCCCTAATATTTCAAGCTATATATGAGAGATTCCCTAAAGGAGACATAAAAATGGAATGGAATCATGAAAATAAAGGTAGTACTCATATTGAACAAACTGCCAATAATAATCCATTTAGTGAATCTAACTTTAATAGTGGAGTTAAGTCTGGTGGGGGTCCTACATTCAACTTTCCCAAAATTGAATTAAAGAAGTTTGATGGTACATAGGTATTTACTTGGGTGAACCAAATAAAGCAATATTTTGAACTACATAATATTATGGATGATAAGAAAAGGATTAACATAGAAACCTTGAACTTTGAGATAAAACCACATCAATGGTATCAATGGATAGTGAAAAGGAAGCCCCCTTTATATCACTACACTTGGGTTTTATTTACAAGAGACTTAGAAGCACAATATGGGAAAGTTTGGGAACAAGACTACTTCAATCAATTGACAAGAATCAAGCAGTTAGGTGATATTGAAGGATATAATTCAGAATTCCTGGTATTGGACACAAGGGTGGATAACCTAAGTGATGGAAACTTGATGGAAGCTTACATGGGTGGATTAAAAGAAGACATTAAAAATGAAATTTTCTTAAGACAACCTACAAGTATTACGAAAGCTATGCAAAATGCTCGTCATATTCATGCCAAAAATAAGGCTACACACAAGAATAACATTGGAGGCAAAGATCATTTTGGGGGTCATAAGAAAACCATATCTCAACCAAAAAGGTTGAAACCTCAACAAATGGATGAAATAAGATCAAAATGACTTGTTGACGATTAAAATCGCAACGAGGAATTTCACCCGCAAAGTATTGTTAAAGCCCTATTATTTAAACTATGTTAATAATATAATACTAGTAGGTGGGACCCCCTTGTAGAGTGGAGGCTCGAAGATAGTCATATCACATTTTTTTTGTTGATGTTTTGACGTTGCTTACACATTACTATATTGTTGACAATGCAGTATTGGTTTCATTTTGACATAATAACATGTGGATGATGCATTTTATGGGATGTTTCTGCAATTCAAAGCATTATTTTTATGTTATGATGGGAATATATTTACAGTTGCTATGATTTGATCATGTCACAAATAATTGTGATCTACTACTTGGACACATACACAAAAGAAACATGTTAGTAATAACATAATCAAAACAAAGAAAAGAAACTTATGAAGAAAATCCTAAAAGGAAAGGATCTATGTTTGAGTTATGTTAAGGATTATATGCATATGAAAATGTAAAAGACGTTAGTGTTAGTCCTAACTATTCTATGGTTGGTTAGTGTCTATGTGATTTTCATTTGATTATTTTGGGAGCATATAATATCACAATACATATGGTATGGCATAAGAGCTTGGCAAAGGTTAACGTGTGAATGATTTGGGTGGCGCATTGGGCAAGGAATATCATCGCAGATTTCAATGGTTTAGAAATTGATTACACGGTTTAATGCATGGCTGAAGGTTTAGTTGTCTTGTACTTCAGAATTGAATAGGATAGGAGGTGGAAGTGACATGCAGTAAATGCATGTCAATCCATACTCCCCCCATCAGTCATCACCCTAGTGTTTTTCTTTGTTGCATTCGGTCTGTTGGTGGTTAAGCTCCACATTTCAAGCTTGGGAAGAAAACGTTCGACCAACTCGCCCTTTTAACCTCTCTATTATAGGTATGGTTCTTTTTCACCCCATCCATGAATTATGCTCTGTGTATGAACAAAAAAATCCTCAGTAATGCTTAGGTTTGTGTTTTCCAGAGAATTGCAACTGTGTAAATGCGTGATTTTTCTCTCTGGAATGACTGTGTAATTGTTAGGATTGCAATCAAAAGAATTGGTTTTTGTTTGAGTTGTGCATTCGTTGGTTTCTCTGTTGGTTTAAATCGTGGTGGGTATCTGTGGATATCAAGTGAATGTGATATTATTTCTTTGTGTTTTAATGGTGGAGGGTTTCGCTCTGTGTATTATTGTCAGTTTATTCCTCATAGTCATGAGTGTAGCCCTATCCAGTCATGTTCAGAATGCCATTTGATTGATGTGTATTTCTCATACCAGAGCCATGGTCATGGGCTCAGTGTCTTGGCACCAAAGTATCTCGAGAATCGGTATTAGGGTAGACATAGTGTTGATATATACCATATGGTTATGGAGTAATATGAGTTATGCCTCTATGTTATGCATCCTCACTGGAATTGTTTTCAAATGGTTCGGCTCTTAATAAAATCAACATAGGTTATCTCTCTATGTGTTCTTTATAACCATCATTGTTCAATTAATGTTCTCCTCTCCTCTGCACGCATAAAACACACTATGTGCACCAGCCTTTTCTATCCTACCCATCATTGTCTTCCTCTGTGTCTAACTGTTGTTCCATAGCCCAGATTGAAGCTTATAAGGATAACCTGTGGCTTACTATTGAGTCTGTATTGAAAGGGTTTTTACCTGTCATTGATATATCCCTGAGGACCTCCATTTCTCTGTGTTATTGTTGAATAATCACATTCTTGATTTTCTACTTGTATTTGTTGTGACAGAGCCTGATTTTAAATCCCCAATTGTTCTACTCCCTTCGGGCATCTTCTGGGTTGTCGAAGATTGGTTTATCAAGTGGAGTGGTTATGAAAGTTTCATCGAGTCCCTATCTTGTATTTCTATGATTAAATTGGTTGAAAGGTTGTGATTGGGAATGAGTAATAATATGCAGTCGAGGGATGTTATCCTCTCATTATGTTTCCATTCACCGTGTTCTTACAACATTGTATTAATTGCAAAATGGAAACTCCTGTGTGTTTCACTAGGCCCGATCAGGGTTATAGATAATTATGGAAATGGTGACTGTGTGTATTTCGTTATGTTAATTGTGCTTCCATTATTGAATTATTGTGCATATTGGAAATGGTTACATCGACAGTGATAAGGTTCAAGTTTTATGTTGATTGTGTTTTCATTGCAAAACCTTATTGGTTGATATGATGAAGAATGTATGTAATCGGGCATGTTTTGGAAATCTGTTCGATTTGGAAAGGGACAAGTGCATTTTTTTAACTGGTCGATTGTGAGTTGATGGACAATGTATGATATTTTTATAGTGATGCATTATGGGATAGAGGTGGAACAATGTTGTTGTGTGTTTTCTTAAAATGCTTAAAGGGAAAGAAAAGAAATTAAAGACCAATCATTTTCTTGATAAGACTGTTGAATGGAAAGTTTTTATGATTGCACAGACTGTTCTAAATTGAGAAGTTTTGAGGAATTTAAATGTTGGAACAATGAAAAAATTGATACACAGTAATTATTGATATGGTGTTGGTATTTTTTGTATTGATTCTAGTACAGAGTTATGTTTATTGATTACTTGATTTGTTTTATGAAAAATATTCATTATTTCCCTTCCATTCTCTCACTTTTCCACAAATTACAAATCCCCTCACATTCCTAGATTCATAATTCACGCCATGTTCTTAAAATTAAATTATATTTAAATGAAAACTTTGTATTATAGCAGTTGAAGGATGGCATAGAGATGAGTTACAGTTGATATGTTTTGTTATTACAATATAGTTGATTGTTTGATGATTTGTTGAGCAGTAACCATGATCTACCCCCCTTAATTTTACCACTTTTAGCTCAATACAATCTATCATATATCCCAAAACCCTTATTCATCCCCTACTCATTGACAAGTATTAAACAATTTTTATGGATTGGATTGCATGAGTCTGATGTGTTGTTGAGCCAAAAAAAAATTCATATTTAAAGAGATATCATGTATGGTTTTTTGAAGAAACTATTGGTAATAAATAATGCATACATGAATGAGCTTATTCAGCAGAGGTAGCCATGGTCAGAATAACAGGGGAAGAGGAAATTGGAACAGGGGCCCTAGAAGGCCAATGTTTCCTATACATTTTGATGTAGATCCACAAGAGTTGAACCAACTATTCCAAGCTGGGTTTTTCAACTGGATTGGACAAGTGGTGGCCCAACCTAGGACAGAAAGGCCTCCTTTCCAAGCCCCACATGTACCTGGTATCTCAATCCCCCCTCATGTCTCATTACAACCTAAAGTTCCTGAAAATGACGGATGGCAAGAGATTGTCCACCCGACAGTCTCCCAACATCATGGTTGGGCCAATTTGTCTCTACCTGCTCCTCCTCCACCGGTTAACCCAATTGTTCAAGATTCCCCTGCACACTCACCAGTATAGTCTTCCCACGCAAGAAAGAGATTAAAAACCGAATCCCACCATGGACCTGATAAAGGAAAAGTTGTTGTTGCTCCCTCCTCTCCCTCAAATGACTCTGCCAAATCCATTTCATCCCACATACATTTGGGATATGATTGATCTCATGTTATCAGTGAGATCAATCCTAGAGGCTCCACAGAGCCTAAGGAAAATTTAGATAAATCAAAAGGAGACAGTAGCAACAAGGGGAAAATTGCCTCCTAGAGTGGAAAATATGGTTTTTGAGTGTTTTTATTTATTGATTGTTGAGAACAGTTGACTACTAAATTTTTTGGACAACACACTATTTTTTGGATATGTTGGATATTATATTTTTTGGATATGGTTTCAAATATCATTGATATTAATTTTCAAATTATGAGAGTGATGATGGGAGCCACAAGGAGGGATGTGTTTGATTGATGAACGAGTTGTGTTTATGTTTGTTAAGAAACTAAAGGGAGTGATAAGGGGTCCCACCTACTAGTTATTATTTATTAAAGACCCTTATTATTATTTTATTAATTTTCCCCCTAAACTAAAAGTTGGTTGAGTTTTAGTTAACTTAACTAAAAGAGGTATTTTAACTACTTCAACTAATTCTGATTGCTTAAAGGCAAAAAGAGGAGGAACAAGAGGAGAATAGAAGGAGAAGCATACTAAGGACTGCTCTTGAGTTTTATTGAGATAGTTCAATTTTCATTCGTTCTTTAATTCATTGAAAGCCTAATTCTCTTTTATGACAATAGGGTCCTATTGTAGACAAGAAGATTCAAGGCTGAATTACATCATTCAGACACTTGTTTTTCGGAGGTGTTGATCTATCTTTGATAGTCTATGTAGACTTGTCTATTTGTGAATTAAATTTCATGACTGATAAAGAATATTGTGCAGAGTCAAGTGGGCAAAAATCTGTGGCAAGTTCATCCAGCTTTTAAAGTTCATTTTTTACTTTCTGTTAGAAGTCCTTTTGTATGGTTTTCATTGGGGACATCTAAGTTTGACTTTGGTCCAAATTTCCTAAGGGAATTTTGTAAAGAGAACGATTCTTTTGATTAATTGGAATGAAATAAGTGATTTCTTTCTTTCTCATATGTGTTAATTATTGACTTGGTATTTTTGCTTCTGTCTCTACATTTACTTTTCCATTTGTTATATTCATAATATTACATAAATATTAAATTTTTCAGCAATCTTTTATTTATAAGAAAATCAGCCTAAGCCCTTGTAACCAATACTTGTGGATTAGGAAACAATTTTTGAGGCTATAAACATAGGGCGATATTCTCGTCTATCTTGATTTAGCCAAGCAAGATCTGAAAATGCTTGAGTAAGATCATTTCATATCTTTTCCTCAACAATTCTTTGGCGACCATACTGAGGAGATCTTCCATATCTCTCTGGTTGATTTTTAAGCTTGATTATCATTGCATATATCTATTTTTCTGATATTGATTCTTTGACTGGTTCATTTCTTAATGATTGTACATGTTGCAAGGAAGCCTAATATTGAGCCCGGTCTTCAAGATCATACCAACATTGCTTTAAACTTGTTTAACACCATCTTAGATATTGCTAATACTCGGGCTGAGCTTAATCGTTCATGGGTAGCAATTGAACAAGACATAAGTGCCCAAGAATGTTGGGAAGCTAGACATAGATAGCTTAGGAATCAACCATAGGTTTCTTTTTCCAGCTTTGATATTCTTGTCATGTCCTTAGACCCTCATGTTTCTAGGAGAAGAAGAGTTTTATCACCTGAAATTAATCATATTGTTGAAATAGGAAGAAGGAACGTTGTTTTATCAACCCAACAAAGTTCTTTAAGGAGAACCTTGTATGATTCTTCCAGTTCGTCTTTCTCTCCCTTACCTATCATCCACAACATGGCATCTAGTGGTGGCTCTAGTGGCACTGGAGGTGCTTCTTCATCTCAATCTTCAGATTCGTCAGTGATTGGTAGCTTGTATAGCCACCAAATCCCTGTCCAATCTACCACAAACCCCACCAAAGTCATTAAAAAGTATGGGCTTTTTCAGTTTGAAGAAGATGACAACCACACCATGGCATGTTTCCTCTCCTCTTAACCTGGCACCTGCTACCCATACACTTCCTAAATTCAAAGAGAATCTCCCTAGGTTTTCAAGGAATAACACTATCACTACGAATGAGCACTTGGTGACATTTTCTAATGCCTGTCACAACATAGGATCCAATGACAACGATACCTTTATGCGCTTATTTGTCAATTCCATTGAAGGGAAGGCTGCAGTTGATTTCTTCAATCTCCCTCCTAAGATTTTATCTACTTGGGAGGAGTTATCTTATTTGTTAAAATCCACCTATGGGAAATCCAAAATCCCAGCCGAGCAGTTACGGGAATACAATAACATCGTGTATAAGGATGGTGAGACTATCAAGTCCTTCAACTTGTGTTTCACCAAGTTATACAACCAAATCCCTGAACTCATTTGACCTCATAACCAAGCCAATTTCATGCATTATTACAATGCATTACCTTCCCCCTATCGTCATAGGCTTGAGGAAAAGGCCATTGATAACCTCGGTTCCACTCTGCATACGTGTTTAGAGTATGAAGAACAACTTGAACGAACATGTCTTCCTTGGGGAGATTCAGTTAAAAAGAAAGACATGTACACCCTCTTACAGCTTGTACAAGACATGAATAGTCGTATGATAGGGTATGAGTGAAAGGGAAATGTCTCCCCTCTTACCCCTGGAGCTTCATCCTCTTCTGCACCCCCCTTTAGAAATCCAAATGAAATAATTTTTAGCCTAAAGCTATCATGCCTCGTAGTTGGTGTAAATTTTGCGAGGAACACCATGAGGAAAGTACATGTGAGGTAAAGAAGAGTGCCAGAGATAAAATATTTGGTAAGAGACCTGAAACTACCGTCGTTGTCCTAGACTTTGTAGATCCAAAATATGTCATGATCATCAATACTAGGAATAAATCCTATGCTCCCAAAAACAAATGTGATCCTCCCCGCAATTCTTCTAGCCCGAGCTCATCATCACCAGCTGCTATTGTTCAGGTTCCTGAGGCTCCTGAAAGTCAAGGAACTACCTCCCCTCTTCCAAATACAATATTCTAAATCAGTTGGCCAACATTAAAGCAGATGCAACCCTTCTGGACATGGTTGTCGTCCCTGAACAAAAGAAGCATCTAAAAAAATTCATGGAAGGAAAATATTCCGTTGTAGCCAACCTCTCTAAAGAAAGGTAGAGGAAGAGGATTCGTCTGTAAATAACGTAGGTGTACACAACTTTAGATGCCCTATAAAAAATCCCCCTTTTAATATTTCTGTAAATATTATGGAGAATATTTCCCATTGTTTCCTCATTGACGACGGTTCAGGCCCAAGTGTAATGTTGAAGATTATTATGGAAGAGATAGGATTGTCTTGTACAAATGAAAACGCTAGAAGCATGCTCTCTTATAATAGTCTACAACAAATGACCATAGGTAAAATCAAGGACATGACCTTGGTTTTGTGTGCACACCCTGAAATTAGGAAAACCCTTAATATTCAGGTAATCGATATGCCAGTAAGAAACTACTCGATCATCCTAGGAAGAGATTGGCAAGCTTTGACGGGTGGATACCTCTCAATTGATGTGACACACTTATTCATTCCTGAGAGTGGTAAGAACACCATAGTCCTTGGAGAAGGAAGGATTTCACCTTACATAGAAAGTGTTCCATAGCCTAATGTGAATTATATTGAGGAGGACCTAGGAGTGTATTCCATCTTTTCCGAGGAGGATAACACTCCCTTGGAAAAAATTGACTTAGATGACAGTATGTGGAATATACAGTTTCATGGTTCATGCTCTAATGAAGGAAACATAGCTGGAATTATCTTGTACTCTCCTATGGGGAAAATTCATAACTTTTCTTATAGGTTAGAGTTTGCTTGCAAAATAATGTCACTCAATTTGAAGCTTTACTATTAGGCATTGAAAACGCCTATAATCTGGGTTGTGGTCACCTTACAATTTTTGGGGATTCTGAGCTTGTTGTGAACCTTGTATGTAAGATATACTCTCCTAGTAACAAGTTTATGAAACCCTACACCCAAACTATTTGGGCACTTATCTCGAACCTATTGTCTTTCAACATTACTCATGTTAAGAGGGAATTGAACTCAATGGTTGATCGATTAGTTGTTTTTGCAGCCTCTCCTAATCGACAACTTACGCCAAAAATACCTGATTGTACTTTCAAATCTCTATATCGCCCACATATCCCTGACAATATATAATCATGGAAAGTCTTCCCTAGTGATGCAAGCATCTGTGATTTCATTCAAAATGAACCTTATAAGCCTAAGGAAATTATATCAATGGAAGATAACAAGATTCCTAAGGGCTTGATTCCTCTAGAAAGTTCATTTTCATCAAGTGATGTCAGCAACAAAGAGAAACATAAAGAAGAGGAGTCGAAAAGGAAGGTGGGTGAAACCATTTCCTTGAACATTGGAACACCCAAGTCCCCAAAGAATGTTAAAATAAGTGCCCAATGTTCTGATGAAAAAAAATTGAAGTTTGGCAGACTACTTGGTGAATTTCAAGATGTTTTTGCTTGGTCTTATGAGGATCTTCGTGGTTTTGATCCTGCTCTTATACAACATTTCATTCTTATCAAGGAAGGCATAAAACCAGTTAGGCAAAAAAAAAGACCTATCAACCCTGCACTGGAAGCAACTATTTGAAAGGAGTTGGAAAAACTCTTGAAGGTTGGGATTGTCTTTCCGGTTAAGTATTCAGAATGGGTTTCTAATTTGGCTCTTGTTCAGAAAACAACTGGTCAAATCAGATTATGTGTAGATTTTCGTGCATTGAATCGGGCTAGAATAAAAAATTACTTTCCTCTCCCTAATATGGAAATGATTTTGCAACAAGTTGCAGGGTCACAGATGATGTCCTTGCTTGACAGTTTCTTTGGTTACAATCAAATTAAGGTAAAAAGGGCAGATAAATATAAATCCACCTTTACTACTCATTTGGGGACTTTTGCTTATGAACTTATGCCTTTTTTTTTATCCAATGCAGGTGCCACTTTTCAAAGGGCTATGCAGTTAACTTTTGACAATTTGATCAGCAAGATTATTCATATCTATCTTGGTGACTTAATTGTGTACTCGAAAAAATGATCATATGTTTCAAAGTTTCAAAATTTATGTTGGGTCCTTTCAAGATCGCTTTTGTCCTGGGTGAAAACTCTTACATTCTAAAGGATTTACAAGATCGATTTTTTTCCTACATCACTAACGGTTCTCACTTAAAACACTACGTGGAACCAACTTGAAGAGTTTAACGTTGTTTGGATTGTTCTGTATTTTAGTATTTCAATTCTACTTTCTTTTTAGTAGTTTTCATTTCTTCTATTTCAATTATGCTTTTACAATAGTTTTATATTATGCTTTAATTTTAGTAGTTTTCTTTCTATTGTTTTCATTTCTGTCATTCCATTTCTGTTGTTTTCAATTTTGCAGTTTCATTTATGTTATGACATTCCTTTCTTTTGTTCTTTTGATTTCAATTTTTTTCAAGAATAAAATGTTGGATCAGTTCTTCCATAACGACACTCCTACAAAGTATTTTTAGTCAATAACAATAAATCTTACACAACTGTTATGATGTTCCCTCTGAAGGCATCATTGAATTTGTTATCTTCTTTCACTACTGTTTTATGAGATAGTTGGTTACATCTTGCTTCTGCTTTCCAATTCTTCATCCATTTTGAGATTCAAAAGAGCAAGTCCAGAAAACTTTTCTCCTTAAAGTCAAGAGAAAATTTTGGTTGAATGATTATACTTACAAGGATAAACCCCCTCATACTTTACACTTTCCATGAGTTATTCCCAAATTCTCAGTCATTTTTCCATTAAATACACTCACTTCCCCCTATTTCATAATCATTCTGATTTATATCTTCTTGATCTGATGTTACTTGGTCTGCGAAACCATACATTCTGAGTTCTTAATCTGTTGGAAACATATTTCCCTGTGGATTCACCAGTTTGTTAATGATTAAAATCGCAAGGAGGAATTTCGGCCCAAAGTATTGTTAAAGCCCTATTATTTAAACTATGCTAATAATATAATACTAGTAGGTGGCACCCCCTTGTAGACTAGAGTCTCAAAGATAGTCATATCACACTTTTTATGTTGATGTTCAACGCTACTTACACAGTCCTATATGGTTGACAATGCAGTCTTGGTTTCATTTTGACATAATAACATGTGGATGATGCATTTTATGGGATGTTTCTGCAATTCAAAGAATTATTTTTATGTTATGATGGGCATATATTTACAGTTTCTATGATTTGATCATGTCACAAATCATCGCAATATACTACCTAGCCACATACACACAGGAAACATGTTAGTAATAACATAATCAAAACAAAGAAAAGAAACTTATGAAGAAATTCTAAAAGGAAATGATCTATGTTTGAGTTATGTTAAGGATTATATGCATATGAAAAGGTAAAAGATGTTAGTGTTAGTCCTAACTATTCTATGGCTGGTTAGTGGCTATGCGATTTTCATTTGATTATTTTGGGCACATATAATATTGCAATACATATGGTATGGCA
>ML825394.1:48858-62272 GCA_009831015.1 Picea engelmannii | reverse complement strand
CTTTAAACTCACAGAACTTTGAGAATGTTTGATCCTTCTTCTGCATGAAGAATATCCAGCATTTACGAGAAAATTCATCAACAAAAATAACATAATACCTATGTTTTGTTGTTGAAGCAACTGAGAATGGTCCACACATGTCTGTGTGAATTCTCTCCAGGATCACCAAAGCATGGTTCTCCTTTTCATGAAAGGTGGACTTTACATGCTTCCCCAGGGTGCACCCCTTGCACTGATCTAACTGAGCAAGTGTTCCCCTTGGAAGTCCAGTAGATATTTGTTGCATAATCTTCAAGGCTCCATGATGAAGATGGCCCAATCGCCTGTGCCTTAATTCGCCCTCATCTCGGCTCACCGCTTTTTCTTCCTTGCCTATCATGGCACTGCAGCCATCTACCTCCAGCATGTAGATATTCTTAACTTGAATCCCTATCTTCTTGACTTGACCCATTGCTTTATTTCACGGGTAGGATTTTCCACTGCTAAAAACAACATCATAGCCTCTGTCCTCCAACATTGCGACTGAGACCAATTTTTTCTTCAGACCTGGAACATCCATAACATTTTTCAATTGAAATGGTTTACCCAACTCCCTCTGAAAGGTAATGGTACCAATACTAGTTTCACTGTATTGTCCATCGTCGCCCATATCTATATGCATTCTGAGATCTTTCTCCTCCAAGTCAATGAAATACTCTTTATCTCCTGCCATGTGGAAGGAAGCGCCACTATCCAAATACCACACTGATCCCGATGCACTTGAAGCCATGCATTCAATCAAAGTGAAGTCAATTTCAAAATGCAAGACCAGAGCCTCACCATTTGTAGCTACAAAAATCGTCGTGTTCTTCCTCTTTTGTGGACAGTTAGTAGCGAGATGCCCATGCTTGTGATAGTGAAAACACTTCACTTTGGACAAATCCATCTTTTTGACTTTAGACTTGGATTTTGAATGGAATTTATTCCCTTTCCCTTTCCTTGCCTTGGAATTCAAAGCACAATCCTCTTCATCATCACACTTTGATGAATATCCATCTTTGGTGTTCCACGTGAACTCCTCTTGCACTATATCCGACCATAGTCATTCCCAATCCGACAATTTTTCCCTTCCATTGACAGAGTCTTGATAACTATGCCAACTCTTGGAAAGTCCTAGGAGAGCCAAGCTCACCAAATCATAAATGACGACTATTATTCCCACATTTCCAAGCTCATCCCGACATTGGACAAACTTCATGAGATATTTTGGAATGGTGTCGCCCTTCTCCATCTTAATCTTCCTGACTTTATCTTTGAGCACAAATTTCCTATAGTCGTTATTGTTTTGGAACAGATCCGTCAAAACCTTCCACATTGCATGTGGTGTGGTTTTCCCATGGAGACTTGAGACAATGTGTTCTCGTACTCCCTCCAACAGAATCCTCCTCGCCTTTTCCACTTTCTTTTTCCATGCATCAAGATTTGCAGTGTTTGTTGCATATAGCTTAGGAACATCTCTATCAATGTAATCCTTCAAGCCATTTTCTTCGAGTACTGCCTCAATCCTGTCCTTCCAAGAAATGTAGTTAGAGCTGCCCTTGAGTGCATACTCCAACCTCAAGCCATTGAAAGACATTTCGATCTTGAATCAACTATCGCACCAAGAAAATCTTTCAAATTTGAATGTTATCCAACCACAAAGTCAACTTCTGCAATCCCTCTTTCCCTGGGAGGTTCACACCCCACCTGTGAGTAGCTTGAGAGAAGTTCACACCCTGCCTGTGTATAGCCTGTGAACTTGACTAGGAGGTTCACACTGTAATACACTATAGGGTGAGGGAAGTTCTCACCTCTCCCTTGATCAGCCTGCGAGAATGCTCAGGAAAGTTTGCACCTCTCCTTTGACTAGGGTGTGAGAATTTCTTCTTTGATAACTGTGCATAGTGAACAGTACTAAAGTTCTCACCCTGCTAGAGATGAGACCTACAAAAATAAAATTATGTTTTCACCTCACTTCCTTAGCTCCGTGGCCTCCGTGGCTCTGATACCATGTAGAAATTTCAATACAAATTAAGTATTTCCTGCGATTCTCCTGATCTAACAATTATATGCCACTGTTAAATACATAATATCTTCTACTATTATTCTTGCAGAAAATTAAACCACGATCACAACCGCAATAACAAAGTGAAATATCAAGAACACATAACACAGAAGTTTTTTCGGGAAAGCGTAAAGCTAAAAACCCCACTATCATATATTATGTATGTAATGAATCATGAAACAATCTCATACACAACTCTAATCCAATATCTCTCAGTACAATACAATCGTCTCACACTGTCATACAAAAATCAACAAATACATGTGCCAATTCCTGTGTCTAGACAACTTGCCTCCTCTACACAATCCCTGCAATTAGAATTCTCACAATTCCATACTAATTGCCTAGTTTTCACATGCTCATAAGCATATCCACTACATGTGTGATCAAATCACAACTGATAACCAAACTGTCCCTTTCACCTGTTATCTCAACTGGGTCTTCACTGGATCTGACATGCATGTAGTTAACCATGGTGAATCTTCAGTTGCATGTGAGTTCATTGATTTACTGAACTCTCACTAGTGCAAGTTTAGTTACAACTAGTACAAATAATCTTAACTCACTTAACTAAACTTATAGTTCTATTACAAATGAAACTCACTTAGTTATGAATGAAATAATAGATTAATATTTATTGTCCAATTTATTTAAGGGAAAAGTAAATTAGACACATGTTTCTTGTTGACTTTTCAACAAGGAATTGTAGTGAAAGATTAATCCACGGATAGAAATAAAGAATTCAAAGATCAGAGAGATAATGAATCTACCAATGAAGATGGTGATGAATCTACCAATGAAGATGATGATGAATACACATCAGAGCGGGAATTGTTTTGAGCCATCTGGCTTAGAGACTCACAATTAATATGAATATTATACATGGGGAGTCTATGTGATAGATGTGACATACCAAAGAACCATCCTTCAAGTAGCTTGCAGAGTTTGAGAAGACAGATTCAGAGAAATCAGTTAGCAGAAGTACAGTTTGATAGATTAATCAAGACTTCATGATAGTATAGTGATAAATGGGTCAACATTATGGACAGTTGCACAAGTAGAGTCTTGGATAATATGTACAAATATGGATTTGTAAGAACACTTAACAGGTTTGGACAGATATATGATAGTGGATGAGAGCATGGATTCATAGATTGGTCTAGAGAGTGGTTTAGAGACAAAGGAACATTATCATAATGGATGATAATTACATAGGAAATGGCTTGAACAATGCTAATGTATTCCAAATTGACAGATATTTTTTGGACACATGCAGTGCATACATCATTTCCCATTCAAAATGAATTAATGCTCATAAAAAACAATGACAAAACTCCCTACGAACTATGGAAAGGAAGCGCAGACAAAAACCTCTACATCAAAGTAAATCAAGGTAATATTTTATTAATTGAAATTTATGTTGATGATATTGTTTTGGAAGTACTAACGACAGGTTAAGCCAAAAATTTGCAAAGGATATGCAGAATGAATTTGAAATGTCATTACTTGGAGAACTATCCTTATTTTTGGGTCTTCTGATATGTCAAATAAACCAAGGAAATTTTATTTCTCAAACTAAGTATATCAAAGAAATGCTAAAGAGGTTCAGAATGGAAGATTGCAAACCAGTTACCACTCCTATGAAAACCAATTGCAAGTTGAGAAAAGATGATTATTCAAAGTCTACAGATCAGAGGCAATACAAGTCAATGATTGGTAGCTTAATAGATGTGACAACATCCAAACCAGATATAATGCGGGCAATTGGATAGGTGGTATGATTTCAAGAAGCACCAAAGGAATCACATGTATTAGCAGTGAAGAGGATTTTCAGATATCTCAAAGGAACATAAGAGTTTGGATCATGGTATCCAAAAGGAAAGGATCTATCACTTATTGCCTACAAAGATGCATATTGGGAAGGTTGCATTGATGACTGATGAAGCACTAGTGGAGCAATGTTCTACTTGGGTAAGTGTTTAGTATCTTGGCTAAGCAAGAAACAATCATCAAAATCCTTATCTACAGTCGAGGCAGAGTATATTTCAACAACAACATGTTGTACACATGTTCTATGGATGAAACAAACTTTGATAGATATACATGTTTATTATGATGAGCCCATTCCAATCTATTGTGATAATACAAGCGCCATCAGTATCTCAAAAAACTCGATGATGCACTCCAAGATGAAGCACTTTCCAATCAAGTATCACTTTCTACGGGAATAGGTTTCAGAGAAGAACATTAGAGTTGAATATGTGGGAACAAAAGAACAAGTGGCATACATCTTTACAAAACCGCTTCCACGGGAATCCCTTGAGTATCTTCGCCAGAGACTAGGAGTAATTTCTACTCCAAAATGAATGATTTTGAATGCTTATCTTATATTTCTTATATGTACACGAGGAAGCACCATAAATAGGACAAAAGAGGATAGATTTATTAGATGCAAAGATAAATGATTGGAGAGAGATCATAGAGGCATGTTTCTAAGGGGATCGATTGTCACAAGGGAAGAATGAACGATATGACTTTAGAATGATACCCTTTGTCAAAGGGGGAGATATTATTCATATGAAGGGAAAGAGAGTAATGAGAGGCTTATAAACACAAAGAAAAATAAAAGGCATGTAGATAGGGTGAGAAGCCCCAAGGAGAGCTCAGTTAGGGGGAGAAGCCCCAAAGGGAGATACCCTTTTCCATTGATGTCAAAGGGGGAGAGATAAAAACATTAATGAAGAGTATAACCATGAATTTTATCATGACTAAGTGTTGCCATCAATGTTGGTGTTTCCATCAATGCAAAAGAGGGAGATTGTCAGAAAGTTGGCTTAGGTTGATGGATAGTTGGTATGGATTTTTGGTTGTCATTGATGTCAACTATTGGAGAGTGATATTGTATATTGATGTCAACCCTTAGTGATTGATGTCAACCCTTGGATAAAATATAGTAGCAAATTCTAGTAGCACAAAGGTTTGGGTAATGGACCCAAGGTTGTTTCATGTATAATGGTATGAGTTTTAATATATTTTAAGGTAAGACTATTCTATATGGATAGTACATACCATTCCATTTATGATGGTATGTGGAATGTCACATAATTCCTCATGGTTAGAGAGTTATGGCCATGAGAAGTTGGAGAAATCAGGTTAGGGTAATGGACCCAAGTTTGTTTGATGGATAATGGTATGATTTTTGATATATTTTAAGGATATACTATTCTATATGGATAGTACATGTCATTCCATTTCCAGTGGTATGTGGAACGTCACATAACTCCTCACGGTTAGAGAGTTATGGCCATGTGAAGTTGGAGAACCCTCATGGGTCATCTAGAAGCCCCAAAAGCTAACCCCTTGAGGTAAAGTGAAGTGATGAGTGTACTATAAGTCAAATTAGATACAAAATAAATTATTTAAATAATAAATTTAATGGATAAATTACTAATTGGAAAAGTGGTTAGAAGTTGGTTAACCCTAAAATAAGGAAAGTGGGTTAAGATGGTTAAAAGGTAACCCCTTGAGGAAACTACATGAAAGTATAAATAAAAGGCAAGGCTCTCTCATTTTATATAACACTTGAGCATATTGAATATCCAAAGGATATCTAAGCTGAATTTCAAAGAGAATGTGAAGTAAAGAAGGTCGAAATTCAAGGGAGGATAAATGCTTTTGATGATGCTTTCTAAGGTATGTTATTTACAGTTCATTTCACCATTTTTGCAATAAATTATTTTCTAGAATGACTCAGAACATGAAATTGATATGCCATTGAGAACACATATCCAAGTAATTGTGTTACAAATTTCAACTTTTGGGTCATTTCATTTTTGGAGTTACACTCCGTGGAAAATAGGGTTTGTGGTTAGTCCTAAAACTAGTCTAAAACAAGTGTTTCAGGTAAAAACATCATAACTTCTTCATAACAGATACAAATTAAGTAAGACAAAAGGTGTTGGTTATAGTATAGTCTTTATTATTCTTTATAAAATTTTCATAACCATACCAAAAATATTATGTGCGGGGAACGCTCTACAAGTTCGCTCTCTAGAATAAGCAATAATTCAACAAGGTATGCCATTTTTGCTATAAATCCTTTTATGAGAGGTTCCAAGTAGTAACACCTACAGGAATTGCATAAAACACACTAAAGAACATTGTGTACTATTTTCATATCTTTATTCATTATAGGTACATAGTTATTACTATTTCAAGTTAGGGTTGTTGACTAATCCAAAACTAGTCATGTGAGACTAAAGTAAAGTTTGATGAAAATGCTAGTCTCTTGTTGTTAAAGTTAAGGAAGGTTTGAAGGTGTGTGATCATATACACCAGGTCTATTACAGAGTTACAAATCATATTTGGATGATGAAATTGATGAGGTCTTTTGGTTGAGGTACATGTTGAGTACATGGTTGAGACAAGTAGTTGATGAGTTGGCACATACATGAGGTGTATAGTTGATGATGTTAGTACATCTTGATGAGTCATATTTGATGAGTAGTTGATACATGATTGGTACATACTTGGTACATGGTTGGAGGAACTTGTTAGTAGTATTGTTGACACATGGTTTATGGATGATGTAGCATACTTATATTGGTATATTATTAGAAGCACATATTGATCTTGGTGATGATTATGAGTTGTTGTGTTATGGTTGTTGATGCACATATTTGAGAGTTGTCTTGGTGATTAATATTGGTGAGTAGATATGATTTGGTTGACAAGATTGATGACACATGTTGTTGTGATAGGTTGTTGTGACAAGTTATTTTTACAGGTTTGGTGCATGGTTGATGCATTTGTTCATGGTGCAGGTTTTGTACAGGTTGGTGCATGGTTTATGCACTTGTTTATGGTACATGTTGATTACAGGTTGAGGTATAGGTTGGTGCATGGTTGATGCACTTGTTTATGGTACAGGTTGATTGGTACAAGTTTACATCAGTATATCTCACAGTGATAGTGTGATAGTGGTTCCATCATTCTACTTATACGTCAGGGCGGTTGGACGGGGCAAGGACAGGTGGTTGTAGACACCTTCTGGTTGTAGCCAAAGAACATAGGGGGTTGTAGCCTCCTTCTGGTTGTAGCCAAAGAATTGGGGAGTTGGATCTTCCCTCAGGTTGTATCCTGAGAAACTAGGGGGTTGAAGCCTCCTTCCAGTTACATCCATAAAACAAAGGAAGTTGGTACTTCCAATGAATGTAATTATTCAATACATATAGGAAAAATCATTTTGTGGTTTTCTCCCACTTTGGTTTTCCACGTAAAACACTGGTGTGTTGTGTATGTGTATGATTATTCATTTGTTCATTGCTTATTTACTCTACATTTATTGGATGATAATTTCTACATTGATATAACACTTGTATTATATGGTTAAAAAGGATTAAACTGCTCTATTATTGATTCACCCCCCCTCTCAGTAATCCAACACATAGTTGAGATTAGAGTTGATTTATGCGTGTCATTCCTTCTGTTGTGTTTTATCCCATTCCATAGAGATATTTTTCTCGTAACAGGGGGTGTTGGAGATATTACACACTCACATAGAATTATTTTCCTAAGTTTGATAGTACAATGTTGAGAATGCTTCCTTAGATGAGAATATTCTCTCTAGAGAATATTCCCTACAAAATAAGACGTTCCTCTTCAATTTAGAGTCAGTTACACTCAGTTAGACTAGTGGAAGTCACTCATGCATGACAACCTTAGTTTTATGACCAACAATTGCATGTGTCTCTCTCACTCCCACATGTGTGATTGAGTTAATTGATGATTGCATGGATCAGATAACTAGGACTAGGTGTCTGTTCACTCTAGTTTATGTCAGTGAGTATCTATATCTCTCTATATCACTACTATGGTGCATTAGTTACTCATGTAGCCTATATTTATTGTAAATTATTCACTCTTTGAGTGAAAAATACAGTTAATACATTTTTCTCTTTCTTTCACTCCATTTTTTCTCTCTTCTTCTCGCCTTTGCAAGTTGTGTATGTTCTTTTGCCAGCTAGATCTTCTATATAGGTATTCACCACATCTTACATTGAAAAATGAGTAGTGCGTGAAAATATGATAGATAGAATAATGTGAGGAGTGGTACAAGGACCATTTTTAGCAATAATACAGGAGTCATGATAATTTCGCCAATTATTTTTTTAATTGGTTCAAAATTTGAAATGAAACTAGTAACTTATCCAATGATCATCATCGTTAATAATTAGCAAATATAATTTCCAAAATATTCTTGAATGATGAAAAATTCAAAGACATCATCAAGCTAGCTATACTGGTGAGCATTGAAATGTGTAGCAACTCAAAGAGAGTGCGAGGGTGCGCACAACTTTGCGTAAGTAAAAATAAAATGAGGGGGAGCTTGGAAATTGTTTTCCAACTAGAAACTGTTGACCAAAATAGTAATCAACATAATCCAGGAAAACCAACAATGTTGGTGTCCCAACCTCCTATGCCACAGCTCACATAGGTTGTCACTTTCATGTACCAAATCCTGAACAAGATTTCCCTACAACTTGTATAAAGTGCCTTCTCTAACCCCAACGACCACTGCGTTGTCCATGTTATCTTTCTCTGGACGTATGAGTACTTTCCCTCTATGAAAAATAACAACAAAAACCTATCCGCCATAGCTAAGACTGACAACAAATTCTTCTTCAAACCTGGTACACAAAGCACATCCTGGGAATCAAACGAACTTCCTGACTCAAGCCAGAACATGACTATTCCCTCCACCTTCACTGCATACTTGGCATAATCACAAAGTTGTACATGAATTTCTAAGTCCCTCTCCATCAAATTGCTAAATATCTCATGTACTTATGTCATATGAAGAGATGCACAATTTTCCAATAACCAAGCACTCCTTGCATCTATGTTGGTAGAAAGGCAAGAAATCGGTGAGTAATCCTTATCAAAATTCGATGCAACTACTATGTACGTGCATGTGCTTACTCCTACCTGCATATGTGCATGCTTGTGATTACTACTACCCGTGTACATGCACTTGTGTCCAAAGAGACCTCTGTATGTACACTCCTATCCCTTTTTTAACCCCATGTACAACTTTGTAAACATGCAAAACCCTAGTTCTACCCTAGTACGACTGTTCCCCTAAAATATGTCCTTCAATTTCTCCCTACTGGTTATGGATCTGCTAAGATATCCTATAGATTTGATAGATCTACTATCAACTTTTATGGATCTAATATTTTGATTCCCTTCAGAGCATGCGCTCTGATACCATGTTGAAAACCTCTTACTCCAACACCTAGGTATCTTGTTACCTAGTGATTTCCTTATTGTAAATCAGATTAGCATCTCACAAAAAAAAAAAATCATTGCTGAAATATTCCACTCAATAAATCTAGCGGAAGAAAAAATTGGAAACAAAATCATGCACACACAAACACCAATATTTTTGGGTAGATACCCCTGGAAAATCCCTAGAAGGAAAACCAGTGTTGAGAATGATTTTATTATGTTAAAATTAGAGCTCCCATAATAAGGATAATGTCCCATTGAGAGAAATACAAATGTAGACAAACCTGGAAAAGTATGGTGTATTGTACAGTCCATAAATCCACACTTTTCAATATGTATGCGCATGTCCCTATTTTGTTCTCGCGTATACGCGACTATCTCCACTGGCAACCACATAGATGTACATAAATATTGTATGTAAATCTTCGTATGACGCAACACTTTCATGTGGGTTGACCTGACTGAAACCCACTTACGAAATCTTTTGTTCTCTCTTCTCCTTGACCTAATCTCTAGTCACATGTGTTTCTCTCACTCCCACATGTGTGACTGAGTTAACTGATGATTGCATGGATCATGTAACTAGGACTAGGTGGCAGTTCACTCCAGTTTCTGTCAGTGAGTGCTTATATCTCTCTAGATCACTACTATGGCACATTAGTTACTCATGTAGCCTATATATATTGTAAATTATTCACTCTTTGAGTGAGGAATATAGTTAATACATTTTTCTCTTTCTTTCACTCCAATTTTTCTCTCTTCTTCTCGCCTTTGCAAGTTGTGTATGTTCTTTTGCTAGCTAGATATTCTATGTAGGTATTCACCACATCTTACATTGAAAAATGAGCAGTGAGTTAAAATATTACAAAGAAAATAATGGGAGGAGTGGGACAAGGACCATGTTTAGCAATAAGACATGAGTCACGATAATTTCACCAATTATTTCGTTAATTAGTTCAAAATTTGAAATGAAACTTGTAACTTATCCAATGATCATCATTGATAGACGATTGTCACCATTAATCATTAGCAAATATAATTTCAAAAATATTCTTGAACGATGAAAAATTTGAGGACATCATCAAGCTAGCTAGACTGGTGAACATTAAAATGTGTAGCATCTTAGCGACAATGCAAGGGCGCACACAACTTTGCATAAGTAAATGTAAAATGCAGGGAATCTTGGAAATTCTTTGCCAACTAGAAGTTGTTGACCAAAATAGTCATCAATAGAATCTAGGAAAACCAACAATGTAGGTCTCCCAACCTCCTATGCCACAACTCACATAGGTTGTCACTTTCATGTACCAAATCCTGAACACAATTGCCCTGCAACCTGTATAAAGTTCCTTCTCTAACCCAAACAACCACTACATTGTCTGTGTTATCTTTCTCTGGATGTAAGAGTACTTTCCCTCTCTAAAAAATAATGACATGTCCTCCATAGCTAAGACTGAAAGAAAATTCTTCTTCAAACCCGGTACATAAAGCACATCCTGGGCATCTAACGAACCTCCTGACTCAAGATAGAACATGAATGTTCCCACTCCCTTCACTGTATACTTGGCATCATCACCAAGTTGCACATGAATATCTGAGTCCCTCTCCAACAGACTGCTAAATATCTCATGTACTTATGTCATATGACAAGATGCACCATTGTCCAAGAACCAAGCACTCCTAGTAGTTGTGTTGGTAGAAAGGAAAGAAACCGGTGAGTAATCCTTATCAAAATTTGTTGCAACTCATCAAGTTGTGTCTTTGTTGATATTGTTGTTTGTGTCTTTCCTTTAGCATTCTTCTTCTTGGGACATTGAGATGAACAATTTCTATTGTTATGACATGAGAAGCACTTGATTTTACTCAAGTCCTTCTTCTTCCCTAGCTTTGACGATCCTCCATCATTGTTACCCTTCTTGCTAGAACTATTTTATTTGTCCTTCTTCGTCTTAGTGAA
Organism: Picea engelmannii; assembly: GCA_009831015.1. Lineage (NCBI taxonomy): Eukaryota > Viridiplantae > Streptophyta > Pinopsida > Pinales > Pinaceae > Picea > Picea engelmannii. The sequence goes on along the minus strand of ML825394.1, from coordinate 50,942 downwards.
AAGAGCCAATTTATCCTCATTATGTCCCTTATCGGTGCTCTTAGACTCCTCTCAAGTCTCTTCCTGGATGAAATCATTCTAAAGTCTCTACCAATCTGGGAGATTTTCCTAAGTGAAAAATCCTTTGACAAATGGTTCCCAAGACTTGGGAAGACCATTCAATACCACATTCACGAGCTCTATGTCCTTTGTTTTCTTCCCTATGGCTACAAGCTGATCACGCACCTATGTGATCCTAATGAGATAGATGATAAAATTATCAGATCTAGACATCTGCACCAATCTGAGTTTATTATTTAAGACCATCTTCCTATTCATGTTCTTTCTCTGGAATAAACTTACCAAGGAATCAAACATCTCTTTGGTCTTCTTCTTCTCAAATAGGTGAGGAATTAGATGATCCTTCACCGAATCTAGGTGAACCCTCTCTTCTTTCATCTCCCAAAGTTCATACTCCTTCAACGCCAAAATTACTCTTGTTTTCAAAGATAGGAAGTTGGATGCTCCATCCAATCTGTCTTCAACTCTCAACGATGTTGTTTCCATCCCTAGGATCTGATAAACTTCCCTGGAAATAACCTGCTACTGGAAATTGCCCCTATATTGTCTTGGAAAACCTTGTACGTGTATGTCACAACTGAACCCCCATGTATGTACATGCATGTGCTTACTACTACCTGCATATGTGGGCACCTATGATTACTACTACTCGTGTACATGCACCTATGTTCAAAGAGACTTGCATATGCACACTCATGTCCCTTGTGTAACCTCGCGTACAACTTCGTAAACCTACAAAACCTTAGTTCTACCCCAATACGATTGTTCTCCTACAATATGTCCTTCGATTTCTTCCTACTGGTTATCGATCTGCTAAGATATCATGTAGATTTGATAGATATACTATCAACTTCTATGGATCTAATATTTGGATTTCCTTCAGAGCATGCACTCTGATACTGTGTTGAAAACCTCTTACTCCAACATCTAGGTATCTTGTTATCTAGTGATTTCCTTACTGCAAATCAGATTAGCATCTCACAAAACAAAAATACATTGTTAAAATATTCAACTCAATAAATCTAGCAGAAGAAAAAATTGGAAACCAAATCATGCACGCAAAAACACGAATATTTTTGGGTGGATACACCTGGAAAAACCTTGGAAGGAAAACCAGTGTTGAGAATGATTTTATTATGTTAAAATCAGGGCTCCCATAACAAGGATACTGGCCCATTGAGAGAAATACAAATGCAGACAAACCTGACAAAGTCTAGTTTGTTGTACAGTCCAGAAATGCATGTTTTTCGAGATGTACGTGCATGTCCCTATTGTGTGCCTACATATACACAACTATCTCCATTGGCGCACACGTAGATGTGCATAAATATTTGTACAAAAATCTCCATACGATGCAACACTTCCCTGTGGGTTCACCTAACTGAAACCCACTTACGACATCCTTTGTTCTCTCTTCTCCTTGACCTGATCTCTAGATGAAATTCCTTCTCCACCTATCCAAGATCTCCTTGAATCACATTCCTTTGTGATGCAACTCTTTCTGTTCTCTGTCAATCTTTCTCGATTAACCTGACACAGATGTCTCAAGTGTCTTCCTCCTTCACCCTAACCTTTCTTTTATAATCTTGAATTATAATTTATTTATAATCTCCAAAGTGATTGATGGTTGAGATTACTTCTCACACTCACTTGAGATTTAGATTACATGCTAATTACTTTTAACATTTCCTTAAATAACTCAATTAATTCAATAATTAATTAATAAAATCACTTTAATTTAATAATTCTTTTAACTAAAGTAAATTTACCAAGATAGAAGGATTTGGACGACTTCTGCATGCTAGACACCAAGCCTATGTGGAAACACATGTCTGATGCTACATGCATCAACAAACCAATGCAGGGTAATAAGTAATAGATAAGTGAGAATTTAGGTGAGAAATTGAGGGGTTTGACTAATTGGATAAGGAAGGAGGAGGAAAGGGGGATATTAAGAGGAGAGGACAAGAACAAAATATGAAAAGAAATGACGAAAATTGAAAAATAAGAGAAGAGAGAGAGGG